>JARVGQ010000760.1:18215988-18228572 GCA_031762355.1 Hypsolebias martinsi | reverse complement strand
GCAAACAAATATATATTTTTAGGTGTTCATCTGGTTACATTTTAAATACACATGCATTTCGGCGCGTCAGCGGTGACTCATAATATGTGCGACTTATACGGAGGTGCGACTTGTCTATGGATTTTTCCCAATAATTGGACAAAATCGGACAATGCGACTTATACAGAGGTGCGACTTATACAGCAGAAAATACTGTACCCAAAGAAAATAACTACAAATATTCTACAAGAATGTTTATTAAACCACAAGTATTCTAATCAAATGCCCAAACCACCCCAGTAGACTTCTTTCTTTTGAGGAGCAGCAACTCAGCTATGAGTCCCCCCTCCCAGAAGACAGAGCTTCTCTGTTGCCAAATCAATGCCCAGCCACTTTACCAAGGAAGCTCTTTTCAGGTGTTAGTATCTGTGGTCTTCTTTCAGTTATGATCTAAATTTCATGACTGGTGAGTGTTAGACGAAACAGTGACCTTAGTGCTCAGCCTGTCCACTCAGTTCTTGCTTTACCACTACAAACAAGAACAGTGCCCTCCATACAGAAGAAGCCGAAGTCCGTTGGTTTACCTCTTATCTCATCCTTCTCACATCACACTCCACACCTCACCATCGCTTATGAATGTCTGTATTTTTAGTCTCTGACCACATGGTTTTTGACGTATAGATGTAATCAAATTGTGTTGTTTCTTTCAGAACAGTTTTGATGCATATCAGGGGGAGTTTAGGTAGATAAAAAGTAGTGTTTGAACAGATTTAAATATTTTAAGATGTCCTATTACTTGACTTGGTTGCTGAGGAATGGGGTAAAATGTTTGGTTGTTGCTGGAGCTTTTGATGAAAAGTTGGAATATGTGACTGTGCTACTTAAACCTTTTTGTTTATATGCCCATCGAAAGGCGATCGCATTGTTGTGTAGTGTTTCTCCATCCGTCCGTGCATTCATAAGCTTTCTTTTATTCCATACATACCTTCTGATATGCTCAAGATAATTGACCAAAACTTCAAACACACATGCATCATCACTAGATCGAGTGTCACATACATGTTTCATCACTGCAGCTTCATAGTCAAGGTCACAAATCAAGATCAAATTTAAAGCCAAAGCTTTGCTTGTCTGGAACACAATATTTTTTAAATCTGCTCAAGATAATTTCATGAAACTTGATGCATGTATGCATTATCACTAGGTGGAGTGTCATGTAAACTTTTCATCCCCCCAGGATCCTAAATCAAATTAAAAGTTATACAAGGTCTTACATTTTCGGGGCCATTGCTATAGATGGCTGTATTGCTGTATAACACTTTGCTGATGGGTGTATAATGTGCTATATGTGGTATACTCCATGAACTTATTCATTTAAACGGGTGAGAATCAGCACCTCCAAATCTGAGGCCATGGTCCTCAGTTGGAAAAGAGTGGATTGCTCACTTCGGGTCAAGGGTGAGGTTCTGCCTCAAGTGGAAGAGTTCAAGTATCTTGGGGTTTTGTTCAAGAGTGAGGGAAGAATAGAGCGTGAACTTGACAGGTGGTCTGGTGCAGCATCTGCAGTATTGCAGACACTGTGCCTGTCCATTGGGATGAAGAGGAAGTTGAGCTGTAAGGCAAAGCTCTCTGTTTACCAGTCGGTCTACGTTCCTACCCTCAACTATGGTCAAGAACTCTGGGTAATGACTGAAAGAATGATAATGTGGATACAGGCAGTTGAAATGAGTTTCCTCTGCAGGGTAGCTGGACTCTCCCTTGGAGATAGGGTGAGAAGTTCAGTTATCCAGGAGAGACTTGGAGTAGAACCGCTGTTCATCCACATTGAGAGGAGCCAGTTGAGGTGGTTAGGGCATCTGGTAGGATGCTTCCAGGCTGCCTCCCTAGGGAGGTGCTTTGGGCATCTCGAATTGGGAGGAGACCCTGGGGAAGACCCAGGACATGCTGGCGAGACTATGACTCTCATTTGGCCTGGGAACACCTTGGAAACCTCCTAGAAGAGCTGGAAGAGGTGGCTGTGGAAAGACATGGAAAGCCTACTTTTTCAAGCTGTTGCTCCCATGACTCGACTTCAGAATAAATGGAAGATAATGGATGGATGGATATATATCTAGTATATTTTTATTGATATGTATGTAAATAAAGATTTACATAATTACAATTGCAACTGAACAGGATTCTGACGATCATGAGGAAGTACAAGATGTCAGTGCCTCTCCAGCCATATGTAAGCAAATATTCTTGTGTTTCATTAGTGGCCTTAAAGGGGCCATGTTATTCTCTTACAAACTACATGGAATTTCACTTCATAATCCTACATTTTTCAGAGAACGTTGTAATTTATCTCTCTGACCACTTTTTTTTTTATTTTTCCATTTGACAAAAACCTTTGTTTGAATACTTGACACACCATTGTTAAGAAAATGTGTTTGTAAGACAAAAAATAATAACGTACAAAGAGAGGTACTTTGCCACCCTGGTTAAAGATAGACATATTTCATACTTTCTAATGTTCTTCTAAAGATTCACAAAGTGTCATCAAAATAATAAGGTATATCATGAATGTTAATTTTGTTTGACAACTACTATTAGGTATGCACTGTTTTCTCTGAAATATTAAGTGACTACTAAATATCTATGCTGGAACTGATTCTTGTTCTTCATCCCTCACATCTGTGTGAGGGCATCTAAGTGAGAAATATATTTTATACCATTTAGGTTATTATAAAATAAAAAGCAATACTTATCCCCATGTTAAATGCTACCGTGTTTTGTTGTCCTTCGAAACAATGTTATAACATCAAGCCAGTGTTTCCAGCTCTGCTTTGCGGGAAGCAAGAGCAAGTTAAAAATATTCATTCTACAATAGGCTGTGTATGGAAAAGCCATGACAGAAACTTACCAATAGAGCAGCATCAGAACAAAATATTTGTCTCAGCTCTTTTAACCAAAGAAGATTTTCTTCTCCAGGGTGTAGTTAAGTGGAAGTTTTCTTGCTGAGATGCACTCAGGTGGCTTGCATGCTTATAAGAATAAAGTGTTTGATTCCACAGAAGCAGGGGAAAGACAGAGGGGGTAATTGAGGTCAGCTGTTGGTTCAGTTTTTCCTGAGGGGAAATGTCTGCGTTGGATAATGAGAGACAAGTGTTTTTGTTTTCTTTATGGCTGCTGAAGCTCAGTTTCTCATTTACTGCACAAATTACAAAAAACAACAGACAAATGTCTTTTTTTGTTGTTGTTGTTGTGAAAATGATGCAAAAGTATAGAGTTAATTGAAACGACAATGACGACATGTATGTGGGGTGTAATTATCACAACACATTGCAGAAGTTTTCAAGTTTTTCCAAGAAACGAATCTCTGCAGCCACAACTTTCCAGTAATCATTGAGTCTGTTAAGTATTTTTGTTGAGCCTTTGGTCTTTTCATTTGTTTAACAGCTATCTGTGGTTTTCCAAGAGACAGCGAAATTATACCCTATTTCCATATTTAAGCAATATTTAGAAATATTTAAAAAAAAATCCTTGTATGACTTGGTATAAAAAAGTTTAGCACACTACAGATATAAAACAACATTTTAGTTTATTATATGATGTATTTTCCTCCCAGAAGCAAAGCAGTTATGCTAGGTTTTTAGTTGGCTTGACCTGAATTCACCTCTTGTAACTATGACTGTCTGGGGCTTTGAAAGGGAAGCCCGGAAATTTTCCTTGTAAGCAATAAAATCACCTGTTTTAGAAAGATGTAAGGAAAATGTGCTTCCCAGATGAGACAAAATGTCCTCCAAGTTTTTTCTTTTTTTTTTTTCAAAATATATCTCTTTATGCCAAGAACAGAGAACACCTGCTGCTCTTTTTCTATTCAGAGCTTAATGAGAAACTGAGTTCTGAACTGGACTTGTTCTTTTGCATATCTTAAGTCAGGAGACTGCTTGAACAGAAACATACAGTAGTTGCTTTCAATTTGTAGCATAATGCTTGTCCAATCATTGTATCAGGTGATTGCAGCAATAATTATTAGCGTAATGACAAGGCCCACCATCTCTTTCCATGTGAAATGTTGCTGCAGGAGATGGATGGATGGATAGCTGGATGAATGAGTTTTATCTTTTTACACTCTGAAGATGTGGCATCAGCTTCTTACCCATTACTCAGTTCACTTTGACTTTGTTCTACACAAGGCTTTTATAAGACCAACACTTTTTAAATACCAATAAATGATTTACAAGTATTTGGTGGAGCTCAGTCCTGTGCATTAGAGGGCAGATTTGCTGTTGAAGCATGACATGAAAAGCAGAACCTATGCTCAAGAAGCGCAATAAAACTCTTTTTAAAGCCTTATTAAGTTTTTGTTGCCCTGTTTGAAGACTGACACACATTTAGCACATTTTTTTAATGTTGCCTCGTGATGAATTAGCACATCTCCTAAATGCATTCACAATATTTGATGACCAAGATCTAGAAAGTCACGGTTCCTTCTTTCCTTGGCTCTTAGCAGGAAATCCGCAAATTTTCTGATTGAAGCGTTGCGGCATGTCCCACAAAACAAACAGAACAAGTAGAAGCTAGCTTCATGAGTAGAGTTTTCCACTTTCTAGCTTTACATTAAACTATAGTGAAAATTTGTATTTGGTTAACCCTTCTTTAGACCTCAGACTTCAGCACTTATGGCGACTGGAAATGTCCTAGAGGTTTGTGGGAGCTCTTCCAGCCCAAGAGGAAATATTTGATTGAGACCATGTTTGAAATAACAGCTACTGTTTTTGAAATGAATTAAAATTACAGCAGTCAATTCTAAATTAAGACACAGAGTTGGACTACTGGACCAAACAGTTACCAGTGTGTTGACATAGGTTTGAGGTTTACATGGTACATGGTTCATAGTGGTGGGAATTGCGATCCTTATATTTAAGCTTGGAAAAATATACACATTTTTGTGGATGCGTTTTAACGTTTTGCAACTTTGGAATGTGCATGTGCGACACTAAATCCAATTATCCCAATACTGTTGTAGCTGAAAAATATGTGATTTTTTGTTGTTGTTTGTTTTGTCTTCTTCAGAAAAGCTACTGATCCTTACTGTTGCAACCGAGGAAACAGATGGTTTTCACCGCTTCATGCAGACTGCTAACTATTTTAACTACACTGTGAAGGTAAGGCTCATCTAATTTGCGGAAACAATGCCTTGAAATGTACTTTTTTTATTCTCATTCTCACCAGCAAGCTGTTTTTAACACACACTTACCCAAATTGATTGGGCCTGTTAAAGGAAATAATGAAGTGTAGCAAACTGAAAAAGAAAAGAAAGTCTATCCCAGAGGGATATTCAGTGGTGTAGATCCAGAATTCCCCTTTGTGGCTGAAATAAGTTAGGGGCAAAAAAAAAAGAAGCTTTTTTACTTTGCAGTTCAGCTGTGCCATGCCCTCATTTGCAAACTCACGTGCCTAAGTGTATACTTGTTTCACAGTGGTTTGATGCAAAACAACCGTATTCTGGTTTTTCCAAAACTTAGATTACAGAAGCTACTAATTTGACAATTGAGGTTTATCAGGTTGACGCTACAAAACAAAACAAAAATATAAATGCAACACCTTTGCTGTTACTCCAATTTTTCATGAGCTAAACTCAAAGATCTAAGACATTTTCTATGTACACAAGAGGCCTTTTTCACAAATTTTGTTGGCAAATTTGTGTAAATCTGTATTAGAGAGCACTTCTCCTTTGCCAAAATATTCCATCCACTTCACAGATGTGGCATATCAAGATGCTGATTAGACAGCATGATTGTTGCACAGATGTGCCTTAGGCTGACCACAATAAAAGGTTGCTCAATAATGTGCAGTTTTATCCATCCATCTGTCCGTACATCCATACATCCATTCTCATTCGCTCGCTCCGAAGTCAGGCCACAGGGGCAGCAGCAAGTTGAGCAGGGATGCCCAGACATCTATTTCAACAGCCACCACCTCTTCCAGCTCTTCTGGGAAGATTCCAAGGTGTTCAAAGTTCAACCTGGAGACTTAATCTCTCCAACGTGTCCTGGGTCTTCCCCGAGATTTCCTTCCAGTCGGACATGCCTGAAGTCAGATATTCAGTCGGTCATGCTTGAAGCACCCAGGGGGCATCCTTACCAGATGCCCAAACCACATCAATGTGCTCCTCTCGATGTGGAGGAGCAGCAGTTCTACTCCGACTCTCTCCTGGATAACTGAATTTCTCTCCCTATCTCTAAGGGAGAATCCAGCTACCCTGTGGAGGAAAATTATTTCAACCACCTGTATTCGCAATATTGTTCTTTCGGTCACTACTAGAAACATAGCAGCTCAGCTCCCACAATGGACTGGCACAGAGTCTGCAATAATGCCACACCAATCCCTCCATCAATTTCACGCTCCACATTTACCCGAGCGTCCATTACCTTATCTTACTTACCTGACTGAACATTGTTGGATTTTTACCTGGATTATTGAGAATGAACTTTGGTGCTCCATTCTTACCTCACTTGTGACCAAAACCCCAAGATACTTGAACTCCTCCACTTGAGGCAGAACCTGATCCTTGACCCAAAGAGAGCAATCCACCCTTTTCTGACTAAAGACCATAGACTCGGATTTGGGGGTGCTGATTCTAATCCTAACTTCTTAAGGCTTCTAACATAAGCTGTCTACAAAGGTGTTCCAGAGAACTTGGCAGTACATTCAACTGACCTCACAACAACAGACATGAAACTACACCAGCCAGAATCTTCACCTCCAAGACCATCTGAGACAAGGAACCTGGACATATGCTGTAACGGTCCATTTGCATAGTCCAACAATTTCTGCACAAACTGTCAGAAACCATCTCAGGGGAGCTCATCTGCATGCTTGTTGTCCTCTTCAGGGTCTCCACCTGAATGCAGTTTCTTGTCATGACCAACTGGAGTGGACAAATTCTCACATTCAGTAGCATTAGACATGTTGGACAGGTGTTCTCTTAAAAGATGAATCCCGGTTTTCACTGTACAGGACAGATGGTCATGTTTGTCCAGCATGGTCGTGTCAGACTGTGTGTATGGTGTCATGTGGGTGAGCAGTTTGATCATGTCACTGTTGTGAAATGAGTTGCCCATGGTGGCAGTGGGGTTAAGTTATGGACAGGCATACATTATGGACAACAAACACAGGTGCATTTTATCGGTAGCAATTTGAATGCACAGAGATACTGTGATACTGTTCCAGAATTGTGCCACTCAAGGTGGCTGCATGTTGGAGTAGCTCTTCTTACATTCATTCTGAGATTTGCTTTTAAAAACTTTATTTACCGGTACTAATTTTTCTGGATGTAAATCACTTTTCTTTTTATTACTTCCTCTGAAATTAGATGTCATGACGCTGGAAGGATTTTACTGAAACCTTTTTTTGCTTTTGGACATTTGTTATGATGCATAACCATGACAACAAGGTGGATATCTACAACTGGGAGTGGCTGATTAACCTCTAAAAAGCTCAAATAAGACCTCAACTACAGCTTCAAATCCAAAATGAGTTGAAAAGGAGGTGCTGTGGATGCATTACCATCTACCTGGTGGCTGTGCTCAAGTGCCTGATCACCGAGATCTTGGAGGTAGTGGGAAACACAGCTCATGACAGCGGGAGGACTGAGGTCATTCCCTGGCACCTGCAGTTAAGTCCTTGGTGATGAGGGGGCTCGGCAGGCTGCTGGCAGAAATGGCCATTGCTTGGGGAGGAATTCTACCTGGCATTCAGGCAACCCTGCTGCCCAAGAGGACGAGAGGTCTGCTGGGTCTAGGTGGACATATCGACATTTGCAGCCAGTTTATTTGGATTTGCTGTGGGACGGACTACTACAAGAGATCCTTCCTTCTCCAAACCATCAGCATCTAGAACAACTCTAATAAAATCAAGATGAGCTACAACAACAGTTGATTTCCCTTTGGGATTAGTAAAGTATTTTTGAATTGAATTGACAAGATCCTGAGGCCCATTGTTGTGCCATTTATCCACAATCATCAGCTCATGTTGCAGCATGATAATGCACAACAGAGCATATTTGGGATGCTCTGTCAAATCATGTCGATGATCCCAACTTCTGGATCAGCGTGTATGACAGCATGTTCCGGTTCTTGACAAATCCAGCAACTTCACACAGCCACTGAAGAGAAGACTACCAACAGTCCACAGGCAACAACCAACAACCTGATGAACTCATGTGGAGATGTGTTGCAATGTGTGAGGCGGATGGTGGTCACACCAGATACTGACTGGTTTTCTGAGCCCTTGGACCTCCCCAATACAGTAAAAGTAAATTGCACGTTTTAGAGTGGCCTTTTATTGTGGTCAGCCTAAGGCACACCTGTGCAATAACCATGCTATTTAATCAGCATCTCAGACAAAAAGAAGTGCTCACTAACACAAATTTACACACTTTAGTGAACAATATTTGAAAGAAAAAGGCCTATTTTGTACATAGGAAGGTCTTAGAACTTTGAATTCAGCTCATGAAAAATGGGAGCAAAAAACAAAAGTGTTGCATTCACTGTTCAGAGTACTTTAAAGATAACATACAAGCACAGATTATTTAAAAGTACAAATGGGTGCCAGTTTCTGTCAAGGTTCCATCTCTTTCAGTTGAAAGTAAAATAACTTACATTTGTTTTCTTCTACCAACATAACACATAAGTTCAAATCTTTTAATGTGGGGTTCATTGCAAAGACTGAGCTACTATTTTCTTTCCTGTTTAAAAAAAAAAAGTTATTTGAATGGCCTCAGTTAGGAAAACTGAAGTTTATTTCTGAGTAGACTGATGATCTAACAGCCACCCTGAGCTGGACAGAGAATAAAGTACCATATATTTATTCAATTTTAAAACAACTATAATCCCAATCTTATTAAAGTTAAACTTGATTTCCCCTAAATCAAGTCATCCCAAAATCAGGTACAATGGTATTTTAATAATAGCTATTCCCCTAAAATCCATTTCAAGCTTTAATAAATGTTGCTTTAACAAATAACCTTAGTTTTTAGTAAAAATTTACTGGTACATATTTCTATTTCAACATTTTTAGTTTGTTGTGTTTTTTCTCAGGTGCTGGGAATGGGAGAAGCATGGCGAGGGGGCGATGTTGGTCATTCTATTGGTGGAGGGCAAAAAGTCAGGCTACTGAAGAACACCATGGAGATTCTGGCTGAACAAGAAGATCTTGTTGTTCTGTTTGTGGATAGGTAAGCTATTAACCAAAACACTTTTAGCTATCTCTATTTTATATCAAGGGTTTATATACAGTATTATCATAGTGACATCAGGTCACCACTTCATGGTCATTTTCATTAGCTATGTCCACTTATTTATTAGAGGGGCTTAGTTTCTATTTAAACGTAAGATCCAACCTCAAAAAATAACTGTAAAACACATTTAAATGTGGTGTAGTGCAACCATTAACAGCCATTTACTGTAATTATTGTACAGAAAGCAACATCTCTTTAGTGAGAGGTGTTTTGGTATGAACAAAAAAAAAAAAAATCTGTTTTTACTCTGGCAAAGGCACTATTATTATTATACATGAGACAGACCATTCTCTCATACAAGTAACTCATTTATGAGCTTTCAAGACCAATGGAAAGTTTATCTGAGTAGTGTGTGTGGTTTAGAATAATAAGGGCTTTGAGAGACATTTTTTTCCTGAAATAGAGCAAAATATATTTTTTACTGCACTGTGCCATGAGAATAATGTTTGCTATAATTGCTGTTCAAAGCCGCCACACCCTTAAAAAAGGTGGTTGGAATGTAATTTTCTCTATTTTAGAGGAAGTGATTGTAGTTTAATAAACTGCTTGGGTGTTTTAGGAGATTAAGAATAATACAAAAAGATTTCTGCCAGGTCGTTTGGAGTGTTTTTTTTTTTAAGCACAATCAGCACCTTAAGCACTAAACTTTAGATTAAAATATTGTTTAATTTTACTTTTGTACAAGTAGGGTTGTTGAGCATGTACTTACTCCCTCGACTACAAAAGAAGAACGTGATTAATTCAAAAGTAGGAAGAAATTTAGACTTACTGAAATAGCATGACGAGCTTCATGTTATGTTAAGATAAATTAATGAGATAGGTATCAAAGTGAAAAACAATTACAACATTTTTGAGGTTGTTGTCTAAAGATGGCAACTTGGTCTTGACCCGGCTAAGACCAACTGTTCGCTCTTCAATCCCGTCAGAACAACAGATTGTGAAAATATGAAAGGAAATGTAAAATCTGGACATTTTTCCAATGGGATTTGTTTTGACTTTCTTTCCACAATCTTCTCAGACACTGACAAAAGTACTTTCTAGGCCTAAATGTCTATTTATACAAGAGAAATGATTTATGAGGTAACAAGTCACTGAGGATTTGTGGATGAACATGTGCCTGCCAGATGTGGACAGATCATACAGATTTCCTCCACAATTTTTTTTTGCCTTTTACATTTGCTGCTATCTGATAAAATTGATTTGTATGGCAGTAATTTTTGTCTTTTTTTTCTTTTGAGTACAATAATTTTAAATCAGCACTGGAGACACGTTGTAAACAGAATCAAATCCATATCCATTAAATTGGTTGTACAATAATGACGTTTCGACTGAAGCCAATCCACAATGTAAAGCTACATATAAGGAAACAAGTCTAAATACAGTATAGTAATGTGTTTATTTTATAAAAAGCAGAATGCTTTAAAGTAAAAATGTATGTGTACAACCTTTTTTGTGCTTCTGTCTATATAAAACCGTTCGTTTGTTTCAGTGTCTGACAACTGCTTTAAAACACCTTCCTGCACAAGCTTGCAAAACTTTTGACTTTTCAGATCATGAGGAATGTTGACTATTTACAATAGATTTCTATCTGTCTCAGGCAAATTTCTGACAGATGCACAATGACACATGTTGAGGAAAAAGGCAGCGCCTTAAGGATAAATAAAATAATAATGATCTATTACATTTTATTTTCACTCCTCCCCTTTAGCTATGATCTGATTTTTGCTGGGGGACCAGAAGAGCTTCTCAGGAAGTTTCAGCAGGCCAATCACAAAGTGCTTTTTGCTGCAGAGGGGCTGATATGGCCAGATAAACGCCTAGCTGAAAAGTATCCCTCAGTCCGCAGTGGCAAGCGCTACCTCAACTCAGGAGGTGGGTTTCAAAATGTTTTGATCCTTTGTTGAATTTCCAACTGCTGATTTCATGCTAACTGTGTGTTAAAAATAACTTTTTTTAATAAATCTGTTATGTTCCTTTTTAGCTGTATATTCTTGATCTGGTAAACTAAAATGCCCTTTAAAGTTTGGAAAGACAGATTCATAATTTCCTAAATGAAACATAGTTCATCAAAAGGCACACTAATGTTAGTAATATTATTTAATTATACCAGGAAGCAGCACTTATAAGCTGTTTGCTCATCCTTTTTATGATGTACTTTATAAAGAATTGTAATAAAAAAAACAATTAAATGTTCCACTGTAAAATAAATGATGACATTTTCAGCAGCTTATTTAAGTATTACACATCGTCTCAATTCATTATTTCATTATTAGGGTTGTACAACTCACTCAAAACAATGCATGCATTGGTACATTGACTGTTTTGGGTTTATCACTTTCCCCTACTCTTAAGTAGGTGGGCTCTTAAGTTGGTGGGCTCTTGGAATGTTGGCACATAAACCATTTCCACACCAGCTGCAAAGTCTGGTCGACGTGACCCACAGTGAATTGTGAACAGGGAAAAACAAATTTAAAGCACTGACTACAATAAAAGATAATTGTGTGGAGTTGGTCTCCACTGAATAAAAATATCAAGATGTACTGGTTAACTGTGACAAGACACCACAGATAAATCAGTTTCAGATATTCTAATTTACTGCAGATGGCATTGCTCGCTTCAACAACAGACAAAAGTATGCTTTAATAAGCACATGTGCTAAATAATGTTTTTTTTTTTTTTAATCAGTAAACTGAGTCTGTGGGTGACACTCAATTGTGCACCTGGTTTTTATTATACCATACATGCACATGCGCTGAAACTACTTCCACCCTGACACTCATGTTTACCTCTAATATACAGTATATCATGGCTAATAGAACAAAGTTTTAGTTTAACATGTTATATGACTAATTAGCTATTTTAAATTTAGTATGGTTGGTAACTTAAAATCATTAACACCAAATGAATTGAGTTTTTGTGTTACAAGTCTAGACATACTAGAGTAGAGTGGTGTTTGCATACACCAACTCGCCCAATCCATCTGAGTGGACTGGGTTTACACATTCCACCATCGGCTGCTGAACTCTGAAGACCTGCAGGCCTTGAAGGAATTCAGAGGGCTGAGCAGCAGTAGCCCCTTTGTGTTATTAGTGTAAGGAGTGCTGAAGCAGAAGAACAGCAACAAACCTGTGTTAGTTTTAAAACCTAAAGCCCCGGGATTTTTTTATTACTGTCTCTTGGTTTTTTAAAGGGAAGTATATTTTTCATGTAAACCTGCTCTGTGAGATGTTTCCTCTCCACTGTGAACAGGATGTGGGCGATGACCATGTATGTGAAAAATAATTGCATGCTGAGCTGTCTTTTTTTGAAGCAATCACCC
>JARVGQ010000760.1:18196365-18206435 GCA_031762355.1 Hypsolebias martinsi | reverse complement strand
CATACCATACCATACCATACCATACCATACCATACCATACCATACCATACCATACCATACCATACCATACCATAGCACTATTTATAAAGCACTTAAAACAGCAACAGTGCCAACCAAAGTGCTGCAACCAAAGTATTTATCATGATAGAAGAAGGAAAACATAGAGAAAGTGAAGTATAGTCAAGTTACCTAATAACTTCTTAAAGAAACAGCACAATATGTATTATTCAGTAGTAGCTTGGATTTTGCAAGTACGATTTTGAACAAGCTTAAAAATGTTCAAAACTTATTTTACTATAAGTTTTGTCACAAAAGATTACTGGACTGCATTTTAGCTTTAACACCTGTGTGTCCAAAGGAGAGCCTACAGCTATGAAAGCGTTAAGTGAAACTAGTAAAGCTATCTTCTACATTTATCAAATAAATCCCACAATTCGTAAAAAGTAGATAAAGTTGGATTAAAAATATCTTAATAGAACATTTGACTGAAACGATGATTTGCCAACTCATTGATACATTTATTTATTCACATATTATTTGTCTTTACTTTTAAGCACTACCAGTATTTAATGTTTCAGTAAGAAAATGAGACCCACAGGGATATTTTATAATATGGAATATTTTACCTGGAATATTTTATGGGGCTTTTACGGTTTCAGTTTTTCTTGTTGCAAGCTTATTTATGTTGCACTGAGTTCTTTTTTGTGAAAACTCTTTAGAAAACCAGGTCACCAGAGGAATATACTGATAAGATTTTTTTGGACACATCCTAATTTCTTTATTTAAAAAAAAAAAAAAAGGCATATTTGTCACTCGAGAGATACTGTGATGTTACCAAGGCAATATCATGTTTAATTTGCCTTTTGATAAATGATGATTCAGTTTTTACTCCTGTATTTAATCTTGAAGGGAACATTGGTGATATTCCATTATCAGCACAGCATGTACTGACTTGAGTAACTACAGTATACAGTATATTGAAAAAAAAGTATTTTCCCTACAACCATGAATCCACTGAAGAGTAATTGATACTCATTTAGACTGGATCAAAATTTGTGTTGCATACCTCAAAACTTACGTTTCAAATACATAACTTTTTTTTTTTTAACCTTTATGTGCATTTGAATTTTCAGGGATCTTTGTCGTAAGGATGCCACGTGCGACTACTACTTCAGCATTGATTCGGATGTGATGCTCACCAACCGACAGACGGTCAAGCTCCTCATTGAGCAAAACAGGTAATCTCACACTAAGCAGGAAATAAACCATGTTGGACTTCATTCAACATGCCACCTTGGTAGCTGTCTTGATAATTCAAGTGTTGCATTTATTCCTGAAGTGGCAAACCCACATGAACTTTACAGGGTGAGTTAATTAAAGTTTTAAAATACACTGCTTTGGCTTCCTGTGTTTTTTCCTGGTCACATAGAAACACTGACAAAGAATGTTGCGCCAACCCAGAAATGCTGCTTAGAGTTACATAAAAACAAACACGCAAACACTTTTTCCCTCCTTTGCAGCTTGTGATTGGGCAGAAACGCTCCCATAAACTGGATGTCACTGTGGCTTTAGCAGTGGAATTGTAAATGACTGGAGGCATGCAAAGAAAAATGACTTTTTTAGAGGATATTTAAAGGTAGCATGAGAATTCTCAGCTGGCACAAGTCTCTGTGGGAGAAAACCAAGACTATGTGGTCTGCAATAGTCTGTCATAATGCATTAATTTGCATACATGCTAACCAACACCATAATTTATATAGAATTTTTTAAGTCTATCCTGAATTTTAAATAAAAAAACATACATTATGTGTTCAGATTTTCTAGACTGAAGATACTAGTAGTAAAACCATGTGTATTATAGGCATAATTCAGAAAAAGAAAAGATAATCAGATGTATAAAAAAGCCCTTCCAAGTCAACAGTAGTTATTTTAATTCAGTCCAGCATAATGACCAGGTCTGGTTTGCATTATGCATGTCTATGGCCTGTTACTGTATTGGAACTGTTTTCATTTGTTTAATCTGTCTGAAGCAGCACAATGGTTTTACCACTCAGGGAGCCAGAACATTAGGCAGCTGACTGTCTGTGATATTTCCCCAAGTTTTATCTGTTCTGACAGAAATTCCCCACTCTTTCCACCCTGCCTTTTGCTTCCCCACAGAAAAATAATTGGTCCCCTTGTCACTCGTCACAGCAAATTGTGGTCCAACTTCTGGGGAGCCTTGAGTCTGGATGGGTATTATGCACGCTCCGAGGATTATGTTGACATTGTACAAAGGAAACGTGTGTAAGTCACAAACAGGTCGATAGCTATTCCTGGTTATGTTTCACACTTACCTGCATGTTAGGTTTTGATTTCTGGATCTCTAAAACCTGTCCTGATGTTCTAAAACCCAAAGTGCACATTTTAAGAGTAATTAAAGCTACAATCTATAATAAGTAAGGTAAAGAGCAACAAAGCTTGTAACGTGAAAACCATTCTAGTAAAACTATTTTTTTCTGTACCAAAAACAAGTTTGCAACCAGATGTTGCAAATAAACAGTACAACACATTGTATACCCTACAACTATTGTCTGCTATGCAAATTGAGATAAGTACAGTATACCAATCAGACACCAAAGTGTTCCAACCCCACATTGTACTGACTCATTTCTCAACACAGTTTCTCGTAATTGCAAAATCCTAAATCATAGACAGTGAATAACAACATTAGCAAATTCAAATTTTGACTACAAATGACACTTTCTGTGTGTCTTGTTGTTTCAAGGGGTGTGTGGAACATTCCTTTCATGGCGCATGCGTACCTCATTAAGGGCAGCGTCTTAAGGAATGAACTTAATGAAAGGAACTACTTTGTTCTGGAGAAACTTGACCCCGATATGGCTCTGTGTAGAAATGCCCGCGAAATGGTAAGAAGACATTATATTTTGTTTTGAATTATTGAAGATTGTGAATATGATTATTGCTTATGAAACAGCTCAACCTAGCAACCTGACTCAACCTTGTTAGATTTATCTACCTGGCTTATTGAGCATGCATCAGGACTCAACCTAACAAGTTGACAGATGTTATGAATCTATCTCTTAACAAAAGCCAACAGCTCAGAGGAAACTGAAGACAGGAAAGTATGAGTGTTTTAAAATGTCCTTGTCTGTCATTGAGGCATGACTTTATCTCTGTTCATAGTTTGCCTTTGGTGCATTAAGATTCACTGCTCCACTTGTTTCCATCATTCTTCACTTTATTTTACCTTCAATGCCATGACCTTAGTCAGTTGCAATGCCTGCTTGCCAACAGATAACATTTGTGCTGTCTTTTACATGTGTCCACCTGCCTCTGTGTCACTCCTGTACAACTTAACAGCTACTGTACCTAGCATGTATTCCTTCCATAATAACCCACAAAAACATCAGCTTCAGAGGGAATCTTGCTTTCTTTTTTCATTCAGGTGCATTTCTGTGAAGTTTTGATATACAATATGTGACATGTGCACATTTCAACTGTCACTGTGCCTTGTATATTTAAATACTGCACTTTATGTAATCATGTTTACATGATTCTTCTCCTTTATTTTAGACCAGTCACAGAGAAAAAGACTCCCCTTCTCCGGAATCATTCCATATGCTCAGGCCGCCAAAGGTCTACATCTACTTTTATATTTACTTTTGTAAACATCTATTTCCAATGGCATAGCTCTCAGAAATTGATGAATTCTGGAATTTTTTTTTAAACGGACTGTTTTATTTCCAGTTTGGATTGATTGGAATATTTATTTGCAGCAATAAGTAAAAGTTTGTTTGTATTAATAAGTTCCTTTAATACAGAAATGTAGTACATTTTATAAACAGACATTTATTTGGGAAATTATACAATTTTAGATTATATGCCATTAACTAATAAAAAAGTTAAGCACCCAGATGGAGTGGTAGATAAATTATGGAATTGCACATTTTGACATGTTATGTGACTTTAGTGATTACAATACCAAAACTTTTGAGTCATGGTGTTGGCAGCATGGTTCCTCTGTTGGCCCCATGTCAGTAGGGTGTTGTGCTCTTCAGTCCAGTCCTGGATAAACAATTCAGTGTGAATGGAATCATACAGCTGTTTTAATCATATCTGCACCGCATCAGAAGTGATGTCAAAGTTGATCTTACACCTGGGTAGGCACAGGAGGACCTCAACATGATGCTGGTAGTTCATAAATAAACTTGTGTGGATGTGCACTGTCTTGTTGAAAAACTGTATCATGATGTTTAAGAGGTGATACTTGCAAATGCAGAATGTCATTGATGTAACTCTGTGCTGTCACAGTCTAAATCACTTCCAGAGATGACCTGAGGTCATACAGTATGTTTGTGCACACCATGATATGAGTAACATCAGTGTGTTTCTTCACAACATTAACAAAACTGGTCCTCTTTGCGTTACAGTATGTTTACACATAAAAGTTATCTGTGGTAATGCAGAACTTTGGTTTGTTATCGAACGTGATACAGTGGCACTTGTCATTAGTCATTGCCTCTGGGGTTAATGGCAGCCTATGCATGGAGTGGTGAATCCAAAGCTTAGTTGATACCAGTTGTCAGAACTCAACACCAGATGACATGGATGTTTTAAAATGTCTGATGCCAATATGTGGATGACAGACCAATTTCATGGAATTCTGTAATGCTTAGGTCATTATACAACAATATTGGTCAAGGTCAAAGTCAAGGTTCTTTATTGTCATTCGCATTGCATGTGGTACATGCAGTGGAATGACAATGTGTACACAGGGTCCTGCCTTGGTACTGTCTGTTTTGAGCAAACATAATCATCATGATGTGTGTGGATGCCCTTAAGTACCCATTTGTTTCAACATCAGGTTCCTTTGACATCTGCACCCTTACATGGGGTGCCCCCACTTGGTGGCTGTGGCTGAGCGGTTAGAGCAGTCCTCCTCCAATGCAAGAGTTGGGGGTTTGATTCCACCAGCAGTCACATGTCCAAGTGTCCCTGGGCAAGAATGGGTAAATGAGGACAATGGGTTGTGTTGTAAAGAGCTTTAAGTGGCTTGATAAGATATAAAAATGCTATAAGTACAGTCTATTTACCATTTACATGATATACATTATGTCCACTGGTCTGATACAGACCCATAATGTGACTCATATTGAATTTTCTATCAAGTTCTGGTAGTGGGTTCTTATGTATGAGGCATGCTCTGAGTCTGATGACAGTTCAGTCACTGTTTTGGACAGATGCTCCAGAAACTACCTCATAGCATCATCACTCCACTCATGATGCCATCACTTACAGTATGTCTTCTGGGTCTTGTTCAAGAAGTACTTACCCCTTGCAAATCAGATCAGTTCATATCCATTACTGGACTGTATGTGGAGCAAGTTAGATCCAAATTAGACCATTCCTTTTTGGTGCTTCACTGTTTTGTTGGTTAGTGTAGTTCAATAATTAGGTGTTGTCAATGTTGCTGCTTGTGCCACAGCCTTATAGCTTAGGTTGGGTGACAGCACTTTGGAAATTGATGGTAACCATTTGCTTGGCATTATACGTTTACAATGATAAGACAATTTGTCTCAGTTAGGGCAAGAACTACTTGATTGAGTTTTTTATTTTAATAGCTTCCTCCATAACAAGATCCTGAATAAGGTTGGAGTCAATCCATTTGCAAGTCCCCTGTCCTGATGCTTTACCCTGAAAGTCTAAACATCGCAGCCAACACATGTAACCAGCTTTCTCCTCCACTGAACACACTGATTGATTCACAGATCTCAGACTAGGCTCACTGCAATGCATCGAGCCATAATCTCAGCTTTTACAATATGATTTTAGACATTAGACATTTGGAAATTTGCACCACTAAATTGCTGAATGATTTTAGAATTAGTGTTGTTGTTTTTAATTGCAGTTATCAAAGCCTAGTCTGATAGTGAGTCCAAATCCACTCCTACACGGCATCCTCTCATGCTTCACTTTAGACAGATAATCTTTTCCAGACATGCTTTATCCCAAGCTGTCCTACTGTCCCTGCCTCCCTCCCTTATGACTCTACCTTGTCCATATCAAGGCAAGTCAGAGAAGCCTGTCCATAAATAATCTCAGATTATTTATATGCTCTTTTTGTGTGTTTAACCTCAAAGTTAAACATGATGAAGCACATGGAACTATGTATTTTTTTAATTTCTCATTTAATACAATAATAAACCATTTATGAGTGTATTTGCTGTAATTCTGCATGCATCATAGTTACATACATATATTGTGTGTGAAATATCCAAATTGTTTGCCTCTCTAATTATAAAACTGAGATGTTCTTTGTTTGCTGCAGGGAGTTTTCATGTACATAACCAACCGTTATGAGTTTGGGAGACTCATTTCCACAGCCAATTATAACATTTCCCATTACAACAACGATTTGTGGCAAATATTTGAGAACCCAGTGGTAAGTCATCATAATCTGTAAAAGTTATTTGTCATAATGAAATGATTATTAATTAAAACAATGTGAGACTTCAGTGTGAGGAAATGCTTGACCAATTTGACTACTTTTGTGAACAAAAGCTTGGAGCTGTCCTGTGGGGGGAAGGGATTAGCCCTGTGAGGTATGCAGGTCCTCAGGCAGTCCAAAAAAATGCTTACCGGTACTTATCTGAAAATCTCTCTGATTGCAGGACTGGAAGGAGAAGTATATCCACCAAAACTACACTCAAATTTTCACAGAGAACTTCTTGGAGCAGGTTTGTATTGATATGTTTATCTACATGTGCTCAAATGACAAATGCAGACTGAGAGAGAATGACGAAATGTCGCTAAGAAGTTTCAACATCTGGTTTTTAACATGTCTGGGTGTTACATTACACTGACTACAACTCCAGGTGAAAGTGTTCAAATCTGTTCTCAGTGGTAATTTCTGCTCGTATGTGTGGCTGTGTGTGTGTGTGTGTGTGTGTGTGTGTGTGTGTCTGTGTTGCAGCCTTGTCCAGACGTGTTCTGGTTCCCGGTCTTCTCAGAGAGAGCCTGTGATGAACTAGTTGAGGAGATGGAGCAATATGGCTCATGGTCTGGAGGCAAACATGAGGTCAGTATTGTTCACCCAGACTTCCCTAACACAGTGCAATCATTGCATTGCAAACACAGGACTTCATCTGTTAACGTCTTGTAATACAGAGGAGTGAAGGTGCAGAGGTTAGAGGAGGGATCAGGAGGTCGCCAGTTTGAATAACTCGACCGTTACGTCAAAACATGGTTGGAAATGGTGAAGCACCTACACCTAGCTCCACCCTCGTTTGCCCCACTCTGGGGCCCTTAGGGTCCCCCTGCTCCCTCTGGCACCTTAGAAGGCAGCCCTCTGCTCCTCACAGAGGGCTGTGGTAGCTCGGTGGTTGCGTCAGGAAGTGCATCCAGCATAAAAACAATTGCAAAATCTTTACGCGAGTTTGCGCTCTGTGACGAACCCTGAAGACGCTTTACAATAAATTAGGCCAGGACTATTCAACTAAATTGCTCCGGGCCACAGTTACTGAAAGCCTATAGCTCAGGGGCCAGATATCCAGCAGTTATTGTCATTAAATAAGTTTGTTTTATGGTTTAGAATCTAGTTTTATTTAAAAATGAACCCATTAGTGGACTGAACTGAGCTCACCCGTGGGCCTGATTTAGCCCCCGGGCCGCCAGTTGAATAGCCCTGAACTAGGCCATTTTTTCAGCTTCTGTGATCCTAAAAATAGTAAAGAACTTATAGGTAACAATTACTCTCTGCAGTGAATCCATTTAGACCCAAATCTTGTCAAAATTAATTTGCTCAGTATCTGCTTAATGATCCTTCTAGTTAATTTTAACACACAGTTGTAGACACAATATGAGTACACCCACATAAATTATACTACATTCGAATTTCAAAAGTGGCAATTATGATTTTGTTTAACATTGTGGTGCATCTGATTTGTGTGACCTGTTTTATGTAGATTCAAACTGGTCTTTTGATGTGTCTGAAAGTTTGTCTGAGACTAAATATGTGCAGAACGTTTGACTAGCTGTTTGGAAAAGACTGGGCTGGATGGGTCATTAAACCTCATCCAGGCAGACGACATCCAGCCTGTGGTTTTAACAGGACACACAGACACATCATCACCATCAACTACATCCCACTGTTGTTCCACTCTGAAACGAACGGTGGTTCATTTGTTCCCTAGTTATTCACGCGTTTATTTTCTCACATTTTTCCCAGGATCGTCGCATAGCCGGGGGCTATGAGACGGTGCCCACGGATGACATTCACATGAAGCAAATCGGGTTTGACAAAGAGTGGTTACACTTCATCCGAGAGTTCATATCCCCTGTCACTTTAAAGGTTTTCTCTGGCTATTACACAAAGGTTAGTCTGACCTAGTGAGGGAAACTGTGAAACTCTTTGCAAATTCTAACAATGCTAATACCGCACAGATTTTCCACTAAAATAAATCTGGAAGTATGATGCAATGGCTGGTAATTAACATGTACTTTATCCCTTTATGGCAGGGTTATGCAGTAATGAACTTTGTTGTAAAATACACACCTGAAAGACAAGCCTACTTGAGGCCCCACCATGACTCCTCCACCTTCACCATCAACATCGCTCTCAATAACAAAAATACAGATTTTCAGGTAAGATGGGCTAAAGATTTGATTTGCATTTAAAATATGTGAACTGTTGCATGTAATAATAGAAAAGTAAAAATAATCTAATTTCTGTATATTCCCTCTGTGTTCTTATTAGGGTGGAGGCTGCCGATTCCATAGGTATAACTGCTCCATAGAATCACCAAGAAAAGGCTGGAGCTTTATGCACCCAGGGCGTTTGACTCATCTCCACGAAGGCTTACCTACGACTAATGGCACACGCTACATTGCTGTGTCCTTCATTGATCCTTGAACTGTTGTTTTATAATGAACTTTAAATTATTTTTGTCTCTTTTTTTTAATGTTTAATGTTTTTGATGCATTTTTTTTAAAGCAATTGCTTTGAAAAACAAAAGAATAAAAGAAAAGCTTGCTTCAAAAAAATCTCTGTTAAACAGAGTGAGAAGGGGAACTGGAAAAGACAAGCAATTACCATAACACAACATTTAGCTTCATAAATTGCTAAAGCAAAAACACAAAAGTTGCAGCTAGCAAGGCAGAAAGAGGCTCCATTCCAGGGTTATTGTGTACTGTAGGTTGCCATAGTTATAACGTTACTTCTTTTTTTTTTTATCATGTTGGTAACCATTATTTACACACACTGGTAGTTTTAAAGACAAGCAGCTGTACCATGTGCAGATGCCCTTTGTGTATTTCAGGTAAAATCACACTAAATGCAATTACGTATGTCACATGACTGCAGGAATCTGCGTGTTTGTCTGTTCCCCTCATCCCCAGTCCTCTGTTTTCAATCAAGGTGCTGATTACACGATGAGGTCAAACTTTACTCTGGCCCTGATTGGTTTCAAACTGGTCTTGAAAAAGTTTAAAGACGCCACCGGTGTATGAATGTGTGTATGAATGGGTGGATGGCTGGTGCTGTAAAGCGCCTTGGGGCCCCTCATAGGGTGCTTGAAGGCGCTATATAAGTAAGCTCCATTTATCATTTATTTACCATTCATTCAGGGGAATTGTTGGACGTCATATGTGATTTGTTTTCTTCCTACGCTACAGACAAACAGACTCTTTCAAGTATGTAGCATTGCAAAATTTTACTACTGGTAATTAAAATCTTTCCTTGCTATTTCATCTGAGATACATCAACTTATTTGTTGGAATGTT
This sequence comes from Hypsolebias martinsi, assembly GCA_031762355.1. Taxonomy (NCBI): domain Eukaryota; kingdom Metazoa; phylum Chordata; class Actinopteri; order Cyprinodontiformes; family Rivulidae; genus Hypsolebias; species Hypsolebias martinsi. The sequence continues at coordinate 18,196,652 of JARVGQ010000760.1, read as the reverse complement.
TCCTTGCACTTTTCTACACCAAATTATCCAAGTGGAAATTTGTAATAAAGAGGAACTCACCCCACTGTGAAACGATAGATCCGCCCCAAGACAAGATTTAAAAAATGCAAAGTGGGTGTGCCAAGAGACACCGCCTAAAGGAGGGGGAGATGGTGGGGGGGTTAGAGCGAGGAGGTGTGGCCAGGACGAGAGACGGGTAGCTAGAATTATCATAATTTATGCAACATGGAGAGTGATCACAGCGACACAGCTAGTTACGTCACTGAGGTGGAGGACTTTGAGGTGGA
>JARVGQ010000760.1:18113271-18126954 GCA_031762355.1 Hypsolebias martinsi | reverse complement strand
CAGAATTATAAAACAAACTCACAAATTTAAAACAAACCGCACACACAAAATAAATAAATTAATTAATTAAATTAAAGAAAAATGTATAGACAGAACAGAGATGTAATAAAAACAATCATATAAATAATCAGAACATCACAAGTAAAAGAATACAACACCAAGATAGAGACGCCAACTCACATAGGTTAAAAGCCAATGGAAAAAAAAAAAAAAATGTGTTTTTAAACGAGTTTTGCTTGTTTTCAAAACTTGTCATAAAATATATATATATTTTTTTTCTATTAAAAAAAAACTGAAATGTGGAAGGGGACAGGTTAAACAAAATATCATTAACAAATTAAAAAATAATAATTTGGTATTCTTATTTCATTTTGAGATGACTCTAACAGATAGACTTATTTTTTGTGAAAAAAAAAAAAAATAATTAAGCAATTAAATAAGGTGGTTGATCTTCCCCATAAGGAACACCAACTGTCACAAACTTAAATGGACTTCCAGGGGTTAAATGAGCTTACTAAGATGCAAGCGAATGGTATATCTGCTCTCAGGCTTTTCAGATTCAGTCTTTGTCATTTTTGTATCTCACACAAAACCGACAGGCAGCTGAGTTCAGTTTGACAGACTTCATTGTTGCTCACTGGCAGCATGATAAAGAACTAGTTGAACTAAATGTTCAAATTTTCTTTTTTCTGTTGAAATAAGATCATTATCTGAAGCAACAAGAAACAGGCAAATGGTACCAGTCATTTATAAAAAGAAGAAACTAGCAGGCCTGATCATTCAGGAAAAGCACAGTGGAGAGCAAACATTATTTCAATTAAATAGAAAATCATGAGTGCAGATAATTCATGCCCAATCAAGCAGGTATTGTGTAACAACAAGGCACCTAAGAGCCAGTAAAAACTTCATACTGCTGTGTGTTTCTGCTGTTACATTAAGCTTTTGAGAGCAGCCTTGTTCTGTCTGACTCACACACTTTGTGAGAGACATTACTAAACTGTCATTGAAAGGTTCCAAGAATTTCTATGTTGCTACAAAAGAGGTAGAGAGAAAAAAGGACAGGCATTTTCCAAATCTGTCTTAGTTCTTTTTTTTTTTTTTTTTTTTGTTCATATCACACTGAAAAATACTGGTTGAAAACTTCAAATAAATCAATCTCGAGCATTTATTGCTTGTTTCTGAGCACGCTAGCCTTCCAGTCTGAAGCAACAAAAATGGATAGATCTATGTGTCTGGTAAAAAAGTACCTTATTTTTCATCATATAAGTTGTTTTTTTTTTTTTTTTTTGGCATAATTTGCATGCCATATAACTTATAAGCAGAAGCATTTGTGGCTTTTTTCCCACACCAATTTAATTCATGCTGACTGAAAATATTGAACACTACCATTTTCAGCCGCTAGATGGCACTCGAGTAGTGTGGCATGCCGTTGTATCATGTAATAAGTAAAAGTGGCTATTAATGACACAGCTGGCCTGCCATAGCCTTCCACCTCCATTCTGCTCGCTCGGAACAATCATCAAATCAGCTTCATTTCGCTGTGCCGCCCCAAGAAAATGCAGCTGATTTGACCAATAAAGTGCATTTATTAAGTAAAAGCTCAACTGAGACACACCTTTGCTATAATGTTGAGCAAACAAATACATGTTTTAGGCGCTTAGCTTGTTAAATTTTTTGAAGAAATGCGCAGCGCTCCTCCTTCCTGATTTCCTCCCTGTCTGTGTGCTCCCGGGTTTACCAAGGTAGTGAATACTTTTGAAATGCAGCTGGTTTGATCGTTAAAGTGCATTTATTAAGTAAAAGTTAAACTAAGATCCACCTTTACTATAAAGTTGAGCAAACAAATAATTATTTTTAGGTGGTTAGCTTTTAAATTTTGAAGAAATGAGCAATGACTCGTCCAGTGTTGATCTTTTAAAAGTCTTTTAAAAGTTCTTCCGTGCAAGCTCCCGTGGCCGTCATTTGGCAGCCAATCGATTTTTGGCAACACCGGCCCATATTTCCGGGTGTGTCCCACACTTCCACGTTGTCATCGGTGACACATAATAGATGCAACATATATGGCGAAACAACATTTTTATGGATTTTCCTACTTTATTAGACATATTTGGACTGATGCAACATGTATGGCAGAAAATACGGTAGTAAAATACTGCATTACTTAAAAAATAGCAATCATGCTGCGCTTTAATGTGAATTGCCTTAATAACATCAATACCTTCCAATCAACCAGTGTGCAGTTTTACTGTATACATTTCTCCAAAAAATACGCTGTGCATCAACCAATTCATGTTCAACATGGAAACTACACTGAGCCAAAACCATGAGTTCCATATAATAACAGCTTAAGGAGAACAATGTAATTTAATTAAAACTGAAATTTGATCAATTCATAATGTGTTCAGTGATAATCAAAGTGGTAATAGTAAAGTCCCAATTTGTAAAATACAGAACAGTACAGTCAGTGTCCTCATCTGCTGAGTGAATAAGTGGGTGCTCATTGGCGTTCCAGTCATGTATAAAGGATAAAACTTTGTATCATCAGAGGATTTTATTGGTAGCACATGGATTTCTTTGTGATTTCCTTCTATTTGCAGCTGAATTACAGTACGCATTTTAGTGAAACCCAGATTTCTTAACACCTGTGTTCTTGGTCTTGCGCTGTTTGAAAATTGTCACATTTTGTCAAAGTGAGGTATGGGTGAGGAATGAGGATGTGGTATGCAGGTCCTCTTTCGATGAGGTTTTATGAGGTTTCTGCTTTGTAGTCGTGGATGATTTCCTAAAATAAATGCCTTATGTTAAAGCAGTATAGTTCACATCTTTTGAAAGTTTTGGTTGTGTGTGTGGAGAGGGGCATCTTTGACAAGGTTAAAAACAATATCTTACCTGTTGTAGATAGCTTTTTTGGGGGGATTTGTGTGATGGTCTTGATCTCTGAGAGCTGACGTCCAACACAAGCTGGACCAATTTTAAAATAGAGTGATGATGTTTTCATACAACCATGATCTTCATTTTTCTATTTACGCAATCACTTTTTTATTAAACCTTAAAATCACCGTAAATATGACCATTTATGGTTAATTGAGCACGATAAGAATTTTTTTTGTCTGAAGTGTCACAGTTTTTACTAAAACTGCTACTGATAGCTGTCACTACCACTATTTATCACAGGATTCCATATTATTGACAAATGCAAAGAATATATTGGTTTGTTAAATAGAATTTCTGTGAAATGCTATGTATTGTTTAAGATTGGATTTGTTTTAAAAAGGCAAATAATCCCCTAATCCATCATATTCTTAGCCCCACTCAGAAGGGCCAGAATTAAACATTATTTCTCTAAACTGAAGCTTTTTAACTAGCTATCTACAACAGGTAAGATATTGTTTATGATGTTTCTACCAAATACCATTTCAGAAGCTTTGTTCAATTAATTTAAATAAGTTTAAATAAACTCACCAAATCTGACCATGCAGAAGCATTGACTTTGTTAAAAAAATCTAAAAAAAAAAAAAGATTTAAATTAAGCAACACTTATTGATGTAAACATCATAAAAGTTGTGTTAAAGTTTTTAGCATTACACAAACATATTGAATTTGCTCTTAAAGAGAACTACACAGTTTCACATTGCAGAACAGAGAATTGTGCATCTTCGTCCCACTACAAGATCTGACAGACAATGGTGTAATCTCAGCGTGGGACAGAAGATGTCTTTTGGCGTTTAACTGCTGACTAATAAGGCTTAATGCCAAACGAGCTTTATTAAGGCTGAACCTACGATGAGATTTCAGCTTTCGGCACATGCGGCATTGTGTCAGATTCAAATGAATCACCCCCTCAAATCCCTATCTCCCTCCCTCCAGAGTTGTTTTTTCACAGCAGCATCAATGCCAAGACATCATCCCACCCAAAATACTGCACCTTTCTTCTCTTCTGAAAAAAAAAATGGCAGAAACAAAACAGCAAACTACTTCATGGATGCTTTTTCTGTGCACTAAAACAGATGCGCAGAAGCACCCACCTCTCCAAATTTGAAATCTAATCCTGTTCAACCGTGTCATTTGGGGGGACCTGTGGTGGAGCAAAGGAGGCAGTAAGCTGCTCTTTTCTTTAGGGCAGCATGAGGAGCGGAGGACACATTAATCAGAAGGGCATAGGATTGTAGAGTGGTGTGGGTGGTTGAATGGGTGTGCTGGCAGAAATTACCAACAGTTTGTCACTGTAGTTGTCTCAACATGCTGGAGGCACCTGAGGACTAAGTTTGCACTGATTACTTTTGGTTCCCACAATGTTAGGTTGAGGCGGACTAAACAGATTACAGAGGCTGATGAACAAATACGTGCAAATTGAGAGCTGGTGTGCACATGTTTCTGCGAGGTACATCCATGTAGATGCATAACATTTTCTGACACTATTATTTTGTGAAATTAGTCTTTGGAGCTTGCATTTGTTAAAAGCATTTCTTCACATTTGTAATGCTGAGAGGATCTTGGGACAGCAAAAGATTACCGTATTTTTTGGAATTAAAGGTGCACTTAAAATCCTTTAATTTTCTCAAAATTGACAGTGAGCCTTGTAATCCGGTGCACCTTATGTATTAATTCTGGTTGTGCCTACTGAACTCAAACCGATTTGATGTGGTTATTGTGAATGAGTTGAATAAAGTTCAACTTATCTGTTTGTTTGTTTTTTAGCTTAATATTCCTTATAATCCGGTGCACCTTATAGTCTGGAAAATATGGTAATACAATAAACTGAGCATGTCTGAAGGAATCCCTCTTGACTTTATTAAATAACAGTGTTTCCCAAATGGCTAAATAAAGCCTCAAAGCAACAATTTCAGACTTGAATAGTAAGCGTGCAAAGAAACTGAATAATGAAAATGTGCACTAAAGAAAAAGGAGTGTTTGTTTTCTGTGATTTTGTTTATGGTTAAAATTAGTATCACTTCAATGCATTTCATTAAAAGCAGCATTCACTGACTTCCAGCAGCATGTCTGTAAAATAAACTATGTATATGTATAAAATCTTGAAAAGTATATTTATTTTAAAAGTTAGAATGTAGTGATTTTTTTTTGCTAATAAAACATTAGCTTGAAAAATGTTCCAATCCATTATAACGAGTAAAGAAAGATGAAATGCATATAGTCGAAGTTTGTGTAGATTTGGTCATTTTTATGTAAAGATCCAACAAGTTTTTATGTGCAGTCAAAATTCTGCTGACTGCATTGACTGTGTACACCAACAGCAGCAAAAATACTCTCATTAATACTTTGTAGGCTGTCACCAGACCCAGGAAGAAAAACATGGAAATACAGTCTGAAATTAGTTGCTGTCTAGGGTTGGATAAATTGTCACTCAGCACCACAAGAATCCAAAATAGTCTTGAATTCCTGAAAGTTCCTGATAAAACATTCAACATTTTTATCTTATTCATGTTAGTTGAATAAACATTTGAAAAACCAGTGAATTATCACCATGTCGTCTGCTGGACTGTAAACTGCTTAACCCTTTCAGAATGAATACATTTCTATATGTTTTCTCAAAACTAGGAGTGAATTGTTTAAGTAAATCAAACTTGCTTTAGTTGACTTAATACACATGTACATACGTACATACATATACAGGTAGTCCTCGACTTCCGAACGAGAGATGTTCCTACGCCTGTTCGTATGTCGTAAATCGCCGTATGTCAAAACATACATAAGACCTGTACAGCACCAAATACGGTAATAATAATTTTATTTAAAAGCGCCTTTTAGGACACTTCACAGCAAGAAACATATAGAAATGCCCAGACAAGGATCCGTGTAAAACAGCAGAAAGGACTGAATAAATACTGTAAACCAAAAACAAGGAAAAAAGTACCACGTGCAGCTAGCTGCAGCATGGCAGCTGCCCAACGCCAGCGTTTACTCACTGGAAGTTTTAAATGTACAGTTAACAAGCACCTAGCATATCCTACACAGTACCCTACATGATTATCAAAAAAAATCACAAGTTTTAGAGCCATAATAAAGGAAAAAAAGAGTTAATTTCCTACCGGGAGCTTGTGAGGCCTTCCTCCACCTGTTAGCATGTTAGCTCGGTGTCCCTCCAACATCTGAGGCTGTGCGGTCCAGACTGTTTATAGTAAGACCTGTTAGCATGTTAGCTCCATACATTTGGAGCCATAATGAAGGGAAAAGTGTTAATAACCTACTAGTATGCTGGTGAAGCCTTCCTCCGCCTGTTAGCATGTTAGCTCTCCAGCTGCGCTGTTTCTGCCATCGCTCCTGTAGTAAGTTCCCACTGAGCCTCCTCCGCTGTTTGATCTGTCAAGCTACTGCTTCTTACCATCAAACAGGAAGTACAACCGGAACTTGGTTTTTCAAAGTAAAATTTTTCAAAATATATATATTTTTTAAATGAGATGCGTGACATGTGTGAAACGTCATAAGTCGAGACTGCCGTAAGTCGAGGACTACCTGTATTTCTTTAGCATTGAAATAAATAATCCAAGATTCGTTGTGTAATCAATATTTTTAAAGCTATTCAAGCAGAGAGAAAGCTGAACATTCTCAAACCGTCAACCATGAAAAGCACTTAGACAGCTGAAGCCCAATAGGGTGCTGCACCAGCCTCAAGTATGAACAGGTAAAAAACGAATAAAGACTCACAAAACAAAAAGTGAGAATTAAAAAAACTGTACAAAAAATAGTTTCATGGACTGTTTTTTTTAAATTATTATTTTAATCTAAAAAAAAATCTGAAAGCAGGTGAGTACAATTGACAGACAGAAACAAAATTTTCCTTAGAACGTTTTGTTTCTTTTGTGAGACAGGAGACATCTGTTTCAGAACATGAAGAGTGACTTTTCAGCATGAAACATTTTCCCTCGCCTGACAAAATCAAGCTGAGAACCCCAATTGAGAGAGTGATTGCCACCACCAGTAAACCCATCCCATCTCTTTCAGTCTCCGAGGCTTTTTCCTGCGCCACATTTATCACTGAATGTACTGAAAGCACTGGTGAGATGATGCATCTCAAAGCTCAAAGGCTCTTTTTTGTAAGAGCCTGACCAACAATGGAATAAAACGCAACAAGAAATACGAATTTAACAGGAATTAATCATAAAATATCCACACAAATCACATTAAATGGTACAAATTATTTACAGTTTCTATTTTCATTATATTTAACACTACTTAGACCACTTCACAGATATTGGATTAAAACCTTTTTATTACTGAAAATGCAAGATCTTGACAAACACAGAAATTTCATTTTCTTATTGAGAACAGTGCAATTAGTGTTCCATTAGATGTAAGAAGCCATTATCTCATCAGCACAGTGCTCTCCGAGTAGACAGGCTGTTAATGCAAATCTGTTCCTCAAGAAAAACCACATACTTGACACAGTTTTCTGTGCAATAATCAGATCTCTGACTGGTAAGGGTTTGAGGTTAACTTGTGTCGCTCTGAAACCCACATGTTGGGTATGCAGCCACAAGTTTCACTGTGAGATCATAAAAATCTAGCATTCCACACATCATTTGTGCTTCTATTTCATCCCATAACCCAGAACAAGATTTGGAAAATAACAAATTATTAACTTTAAGAAAGACAAATTTGAGCGTTGCTGTGGAAATAAGCAATGTTTTTAGTGTTACATGTGAAATTAAAATTTAATAATTTCATATTGAAAAAAAAAAAAATAAGGCAACACATAATGTCTTTGTACTTTGGTTCCTAAGAGACTAACTTTCTTGTAACATCGAGGTGATCTTGATCAAAGAGACATAATAATTGTGGATTCAGATGGAGCAAACATACCCTCCTCTGAACATAGCAGGGTCTGTGGTGGAAGTGGTCTCCAGCTACAAGGACTTGGGTGTGCACCTGAATGATGACCTCAGTTGGAGCAACACCACCAGCCTGTTCGAGAAAGCTCATCAGAGACTCTACTTCCTCAGATGGCTGAGACGAGCTGGTCTGAGAAGCTCAGTCCTCACCTCCTTCTACAGGTGTGCAGTGGAGAGCATCCTGTGCTCCAGCATCAACGTGTGGCATGGAGGCTGCACAGCTGCAGAAAGAAAAACTTTGCAGAGAGTGGTGAAGGCTGCACAGAAGATGTTGGAGTCAGTCTCCCCACCATCACAGACATCTACACTAGAGTTGTCATTTCTATCCAAAACCCAGAGCCCGGCCCCACCCAACCTGGATTCGGACTGGGCCGGGCCATAATAATGTACTTAATGTGTGGGCTGGGTCGGTATCGGGCTTTTTGTTGCATCAGGAATGCGTGCGGCTGACAATACAATATATGCAAACATGGCTTGTCATACTGCACCTGCTGCATGTGGCCATTTGACTGCCTGCTGACCAGCCAGTTGAAAGAGGTAAAAAAGTTCAGTTACGCTTCAGATGGACTACTGCCAGCGATCCATCAGCCCAAATGGATGTTCATTCAGCTGCATACAGCGGACATGCACAGCCGACAACCCAAACAGGTGAGATAACAAAATATCTGACATGTCAGAGCAGGGTTCAATGCAGGCAGAAGCAGGAGAAGCATTTAATGCGCTTTGACAGCTCTTTAGCTCCGATCTTCTGCCCCCTTTACTCAAACGCATACGTCCCCCGACCGTTAATAATAGTCGGTGGTATAAGCAGTCAAATCCTAATTAAAAATATCAGTTTTTTTCCGGGTTCGGACTTGTAATTACAGTAGTACTATTAATTCTTCGGATCGGGTGGGCTTTGGAGATGATGGCTACAGGCTGGGGCTGGGTCTGTTTGTATTATTTGGACACAAATGCAAGTCTAATCTACACCTCTAGATGCAGGAAGAGGGCCACCTGCATCATGAAGAACCCCACTCACCCAGCACACACACTTTTTGCCCTGCTCCCCTCAGGCAGGAGGTTGAGGAGCATTAAGTTTAAGAACCACTAGACTGAAGAACAGCTTCTGCCCTGAAGCTGTTAGACTCATAAATATCTTATCAGGATTATTACTGTGAAAAAAATAATAAAACTGTGATGCCACTTGATTGTTCATATTTGCTGCTGACTATCCATGTTGCTGATCTCATGCTACTGATCTGTTTCATGTTGCTGCATTGCTTCATACTCATCTGCTCACACAGACTCATGTTCATGCAGCTGTTGTTTGGCATATTGCTTTTGTACTACTTGTGCTTATTGTATTCTTAGTTTAGCATATTTCTTAGTTCATATCTTACATCTTATTATTGTTTTTCTTTACAATTTATACTTTTGTTTAATATAACTGGGACCCTGTGTACACAAGTTTCATTTCACCACATATACCTTGTGTGGTGTGAATGACAAAAAAAGAAACTTTGACTTTGATTAGTTGTGGCAGCCATCTTTAATTAAGCTGACTCTAAAAGTTCATCAGTCATGAATATGCATCTATTAATTATGTTCTGAGAGTTTCAGTAATGTTTGTTCGGTGGTTTGAGGTATTGTGCGACCATAAACAGGAACACAGGAGGGTAAAAACATTAGCATACTCATCAACTCTTGGCAAAGAGTGTGAGGAAGTACACAATGAAAATTTAATAAAGTGGGTTTTTGCTCCATTTCAAAGGTTTTGGCACAGTACTTAATTCTTCTTTCTGCTTTTCCCGCTTCGGGGTCACAACAGCATGTCATCCTCCATCTCACTTTGTCCTCTGCATTCTCTGCCCTCACTACCTCCATGTCCTCCCTAACTGCATTCATATACGTACCTTCTTTCTGGTCTTTCTCTTTGTCGTTCTTGGCAGCTGCATTTCTAACATCCTTCTACCAATATATCCACTGTCCCTCCTCCTGACATGTCCAAACCATCTCAGTCTGGCGTCTCTGTAACTTTATCTCCCAGTTGTTCAACCTGTGCTGTACCTCTGATGATTGCGTTCCCAATTTTGTCCATCCTTGTCACTCCTAATGCGAACCTTAAAATCTTAATTTCTGCCACTTCCAGTTCTTTCTTTTCTCTTGTCTTTCCCACTGTCTCCAGAACATACGACATAGCTGGACCACTGTCTTGTAAACTTTTCCTTTGACCTTTGCTGACAACCTTTTGTTGCAAATCACTCCTGAAACATTTCTCCATCCACTCCATCCTGCCCGGTCTCTGTTTTTCACCTCTTTACCACATTCCCCATTTTCCTGGACAGTGGACCCCAAGTACTTGAAGTCCTGCACCTTTGTGACCTCTGCTCCTTGTAGCCTCACTGCTCCACCAGCCTCCCTCTCATTCACACACGTACTCTGTCTTACTACGGCTGACTTTCATTTATCTTCTTTCAAGTGCATACCTCCACCTTTCCAAGTTCTCTTCCACCTGTTCCCTGTTCTCACCACAGATCACAAAGTCATCAGCAAACATCATAGTCCATGGGGATTCCTGCCTGACCTTATAATAACAATGTGTTTTGTGTTGTCATCATTGTTTGTTCTCATACAATGGCGAAATTGTCTCTCTGCATTTAACCCATCCACCACCAGGTGGTGCAGTGGGCAGCTATTGAAAGCACCCGGGAAGCATTTTGGGGATAGGGTGTGCTTCTCAGAGACACGAGATGTGCAATGGCTAGGGATCGAATACCAGAGTCGACCTGACCCAAAATAACTGTTATCTGAATCTGGCTCCCCATGTCGGCCCTGAATTGGCCAACCATCCCAATCTCTCCTGGATGTTATGTGAACAAGAAGCTCTGTTGTCACCGTCCCCTACCCACTCTCTTCCCGAGGACATCTGTGGACCTGTGTCAGAGCTGAGCCGGCTGATAGACACTGCACCATCTGATATCAGGACTATGGGGACTGTCTGGCAGTGTCCACGGAAAAACTCACCATCTTCGTTGGCCTTCCTCATGCATATATGTATTATGATGTCATCAGTATGTTACTATGTCTTTGGTGAGGTTTTTTTTTTTTTGCAACTTTCACACTGTGTCCCATCTAGGACAAAGTGTGAGATGTGATTTTTTTTTAACTCTTCCCTCATGTTTCTCTTTTCCTTATCTAAACTAAAAGGCTGCGCCTCTCATGAGACACTTCCGTCTACCCATGTCTGTTTGTGTTTTACTTGGACAGGCTTTACTGAAATATAATTTTGTTGTGCTTCGGTGCAATTACAAAAAAAGCTGATTCTGATCCTCAAAGCGAAGATGGCATCTGTGGTGCTGTCTTGGCAGGAAACCATACTGCTGCTCACAGATATTCTCCTCTTGTCTAAGTCTTGCTTCCACAACTCGCTCCCAGATCTTCAATGTGTGACTCATCAACTTAATTCCCCTGTAAATGCTACAACTCTGTACTTCACCTTTGTTCTTAAAAATGGGCACCAGAGCACTTCTTCTCCATCTCTCAGGCATTTTCTCACCCTCAAATATGCCATTTAATTGCTATAACTATTAGAATAGGTATGCTGAAGTAAATTTCAAAGGTCAATATATTTGAAGAAGTTGAAAAGAAATCAAACCAATTTAATACGAAAAAGGCAAAACGTTAAATATTAGGAATGTGCAAATGGTACAAAAAGCATTAGTCATTGCTATAATGTCCAGAACAAGTTGAACGTTTTGATAAGTCAATGCGCAAAACCACTGAAAGTGCACTGAAGTATGTGAATTATTATTATTTTTTTTATGTATATATTATTTTATTTCAGGAGCAGCAGTGAAGCAAACTCAAAGGCTTCTTGTTCTCCTTGTTTCAAGTTTGAGAACATCAGCATGCTGATTTATAAATAGAGCTGTTTTCTTATTTGAAAAAAAAAAAAACTAGAAACTGATCAGCTAAAAGGCTGTTTATTAAGACAGAGAAGCATTTTTGCTTTAGTTTGCTCGCTGGATTCAAAAGCATGAGACTGTACAAATTATTTCCTTCATTAATGTGTTTACTATTAAAAAGTTTCCTCAGTTCAGTCTTTTCATTCATCAGGCCCTGTCCCTGACTTCCTCTATCGTTGGATTTAATAAGTCTCCTGGTGTTCAGACCCATTATGTGCAGTGTGGTAACTTGAGGATGAAGGCCTCCCCGGGGCCCTACTACCCTTTTCTTTGGCTTTCCGCTTTGGTTTGATGGGTGAAGTCTTCTTTTTAAGCCTTCTGGATGTTATCAATGTAAAAACCATCTGAGAAAGACTGCAGAAGGCAAAATAAATAAATTAATATTAACATGACTGAAGAGGACAAAGTCAAGATTGCCGAGCTAATACTGTATGCTGGAAATGTGGAGAAAAGACCATGGTCAAAAAAATAATTTCTTTACTTTATACTTTAATTTAAAAACAAGCCTCTGCAAAAATTATTTTATTTTATTTTAAGAATGCATATTGCTGCTCGCCCTCTTTAATGACAGAGCTTGAGGCTGAAACTATCTTGGGCCTGATATACCACTAGAGGGTACTCACAATATGCACCAAAAATATTGTGTACATCATGTTCTGCGTGTGATGAGAACTGACAGTGAAAGAACTGAATATGAACAACACAATCACAAGAATGCAAGTTCAGTGATTTTATGTACTGTACAGTGAATCACAGGTAATGTCAGGAACCTGGTCGGAGAACGGTTGTTGGAGAAGGACTGGTTCCAATAATCCTGTGCAAACAAGAAGTCGTCCAGAGTGGAATGTAGTCTCTGGTGGGCGAGTGATTGGAAGGTGAGGAAAACAGCTGAGAAGACCACGAGGAGAATTCCATGGCATTCACAGAGGAGAACAAGGAAGACAGCTGAGGAGGCCACAAGGAGGTTTCCAGAGTTTCACAAAGGTGTACAGGAACAGGTAAGTATCAGGAGGTACACTGGAAACATCAAATACACAGCTAAGTAGTCTCAGGTCAATAGAATATTAAATGGCTGGAAGCATGAACCATAGACAAGGTAATGCTCCAGCACTGAAGATAAGTCATCAGATGCTTTTTATACGCTGGATGTCTCATCAAGGAGCTTGTTCGCAGGTGTGGTAGTTTTGTGCCATCTAGTGACTTCTGGACAGAAGTGAAACTGGAACTCCCACACTGTGCAGATGAGGGGATGTGCGAAAACAAACATTGATATTGTAGGTAAATGTATGGAAAACGACCTGCCATATAAATATACAGTACAAATCAAAATATGACTTTAGTAGGTTTTATGAACTCAATGGGCCTTTGAACACGCTTTCTCATGAGTTTGAGCATTTATGGTTTAAACCTGAATGATGAAACTAAACCATATCGAACCTCATACAATGCAACATAACATCACAAATAGGACTGGAGCAGCCTTAGTCCAATTTAAATGTAAAGTTTCCTCTTTTTTATGAGATAAGTGTAAACATGCATTGATGAGGCACATAAAATGCATGTTCAATGTCTAAGGACCATTTTCCTGGGAAGAAAATGGTGTCAGATCAACATAATACATCAGAACAACTTTTAGCTACAATTAGGGATGCACCTATCCACATTTTTTTAACTTCCGATCCGATCCCGATACTTTTTATTTTTTATTTATTTATTTATTCATTTCATTTAATTTCCACTAAAAACACAAATACAATTTAAAAAAAAAATAAAATAAAAAATAAAATAAAATGAAATGAAATGAAAGGAAGCAGAAGAAAATTTCTTATCATATCTGCTCCCTTTTAAACAAAATCAATTCAAACTATCAATTTAAACATAATCATTCT
>JARVGQ010000760.1:18016323-18029357 GCA_031762355.1 Hypsolebias martinsi | reverse complement strand
CTCGTTGCTCAGCTGTAGCCTGTCTGCCTTGTAAACCTCAGCTCAAAACAATAAGGTCTCCTGTATTTCCACGTGCTGTCCAGCGGTCCAGAGTTAGCATATTTAGCATATTAGCCCCTCCTGACCTCCTCTGCTCCTGCTCCGGTCTGCTTGGGGTCTCCTGTAAGTTTCCAGCGCGTCAAGCTCCCCCCTCCCTCCCTCCTGCTCCCTCCTATAAGGTTCGTTTCTCCTGTAAGTTTCGTTTCAGTGCTGTATGTTCTGGTGTAAAGGCGCATAAACTGCGTAACTTGAAACAATGCTTTTAAATGCCTTGCATATGTCTGTTCGTGGTGGTTCTTGAAGCACTGGCTCCAGTTGCAGTCCACTCTTTGTGAAGATAAAGAATTAGAAACAAACACCTTAGCTGACAAATAAGTAGAAACATATGTATTTCCATCAGAAATGACAGAGTCCATCTGATTAAATAAACTTTGAGACTTTGAGGTGTGAATGCTGAGGCAGGTTTTTCAGACCAGATAAAGTTATATTACTTTTTACTCTTTGGTAATGTGTCAAATATTGTGTCAGTACTGTACTGTATTCAGAAAAAAACTATAGCAAGTGTTTAGGATTAATGATATATGAAATTGGGATTGCAGATACAGAAATTTTCTGGTAACATGACTAAATTTATGCGCAACTACATCATAATGAGTAAATGTGAAGACAGAAATATGTCTGATTTTCAGATAATCACAAATATATAAACCAATACAGATTATAATCAAAATGAGCATGCTTTTGTGAATTTTGGACAGCAGCTATTAACAAGCAAGTTGTCATTTTTGTAAATTTGGTTTTGATCATGACTATAAGATTCTGTGAAACCCCTTTTATGTTAATCAAATCATAAAACTTTCAATTACGCATGACTAACCAACTCACTAATGCCACCTACACTGGAGGAGCTGTCCATTATTAGCTTTCTTTTCTTTTCATACAGTTCATTAAGTTTTAAAATAGGAAAATCAATGGATGGAATCTATAATGTCAGCAGTGGGCTTGGGTAAATGCACTCAGTCTGTGGGTAGAAGAAAGTCAATTTGAGGTATTGTGAAGGCTCACACGGCTGCCACTCCCACCTGCTTCCCTGCCATGAGCATCGTGCATTTATTTCTAAATGACTATATTTTGTAGGGATGGGCGCTGTGTAGCATGCTCATCATGTGTGAGACTGCACATAAATGTTTTTATGATACATGTCTCTAATTATTGTGACTAGGAGTATCAAAGTCAACAAAATGATTGAAGAAATTGATTTTCTTTTGTCAAAGGCAATAATCCCTATTTTAATGATAACTTCATTATCCCCTACAATAAAGAGTCCATGATGTCATTTTTTTTATTTCATTCTAGTCAGCTTTATTTTATTTTTTTTAATAGATGTGGACACTTTGATATTTACAGTTCAGTTTGTCTGCGTCTAATAAGATAAATTCCTCATGGGCCAGGACTTCAGCATGTTGTTTTTTTTCAGTTAGTCGAGCAGAACAAAACAGATGTGACGGTTGCTTCTTTCGTGCTCGAGTTTTAAACTAATACCTTATATTTGAAGTAACCATTTTGGCCCAAACTTAAAAACAACATTTTAGGAGAGTTCACTCCCAGAATTCTGTATGTGTTGGTGATGACTCATCTACTACCACACCAAACATTAGCTTATTATCTGTGAAACTGACTGAGTTATAATAGTGAGTTTGCTAAGTTTTATTAGCTGCGCAGGCCTCTTTGAATTTGGCTGACCTCACTTCTATACGTAGCTGTACATTTTCTGAAAGTTTGGTTAAAACCTGTAGACTAGTTAGATATTTTGCTAACATACAGACAAACCCATACAGACATGGGCAGAAACATTATTTTCCTTTTTAGGTGGTAGGTGATCTAAATATTCTCTCAGCAAACATCAGTTTAGGCTTCCCGTGTGCTTTACACGTGTTTACACTTGTCTGTAGGAGACAGCCATGTCCTTTTTATTGTTGTCTTGCAATACAGGAAATATATTGCTGTAGAGGCTTGATCCAGCTGAAATTAAACCTGCAGTCTAAAATTAAAGTCGACTGACTCAGAGAGAATAACTAGTTTGAGCTTTTACGACCAATGATACTCCATTAGGGAAACTTCCCTAAGGCCATTTTCACTGACATGTTGTGGGTTAAATTATACAGATCAAGTTCCTTCTCATAAAATGCTCAGCATGAGCTCTGAAACTTTGCCTTTTCTTGCTCAGAAACTGAAACCTGCTGCATTGTGTTACAAAAGTCTGCCAGCAGGTGCTCTAATGTGGGCAGACAACCTTAAAGGGAGTAAATGTGAAACTTTAAAACTGGCAGCTTGGACAAGAATCCCACTTGTTTTACATATTTCCTGCAAATTCAGTGTACAAAGAATTGGAGAAAGAACACTGTAGCCTTTGCAAAATAAGCTTAGAGAACTATGTGAGATGAAATAGAATGGAATGAAGATAAGGAAGTTGGTAACTGCTTGGTGCGGACAAATAGTTGACAATTTAGGCCATTAGCTTTTCGCAGACTTTACTGTTAATTATTTTTAATTAAAAGTATGTGAAGCACTTTTGGTTAGTCAGTATTTTGCATGCAGTTGGCCATATTAAGCTTAGAGAAGGCAGGTTTCTGATTGAGAAGTCACTATTTCACTCCCCTTGACCATAACATCAAAAATGTGGGTGGGAAAGGTGAAGAACCCATGTTTGCCTCCACCCTCATTTGCTCTACTCTGGGCCCCATGAGCAAGGTCCTAAACACAAACAATCCATCCATCCATTATCTTTACCCACTTCTTCCTTTTTGGGTTGTGGGGGTCACTGGTGCCCATGTCCAGCTATCACTGTTTGAGAGGCCGGGGACGGATCGCAAGAGCATCACAGGGCCACATAGAGACAAATGAGACAAACAACTTTTCACTCTCACTCACATCCAAGGACAATTTAAGCTCCTTTTCCACAGCTCCTCTTCAGCCTGGTTTGGCTCAGTTCCGTAGGGTTTTGAGCCCTTTTCTACTGACATTTTTTCGCGGAACCGGACCCTTTTTTGGTCCCTTCTTTTCAGTGGTACCAACTGAGCCGAACCGGCACCAAAACGTGACGTCAGAACGCTGTCGGTAACTGGTCAGGGCAAGGAGTCTGGATCTTTCAGAAACTTCTCAAAACACCGATCGATCCATCCATTAACTTTTACCCACTTCTTCCATTTTGTGTCACTGGGGTCACTGGTACCCATGTCCAGCAACCACTGTGCGAGGGGTGGGGTACACCCTGGACAGGTGTCCAGTCCATCACAAGGACACGCAGAGACAAACGAGACAAACAACCATTCACTCTCTCACTTACACCTAGAGACAATCAGCCTAACATGCATGTTTTTGGTCTGTGGGAGGAAACGAGTACCCGGAGAAAACCCATGTATGCACGGAGAGAACATGCAAACACCACTCAGAAAGGCCCCCAAACCAGGATTTGAACCAGAGCAACCTGCTTGCTAAGAAGGAGCAGCTCTACCAACTGTGCCACTGTACTGCCCTCCACACAATATGTCAAACCAACCATTATTTTAAATGGAAATCATAAAATAGCTTAATGTTTCATCTAACATGACTGAAACTGAACTAATATATCACTTTTTCCATCAGACATCTTTATTTTTTTACTGTTTTTGCAGCCAAAGAATAATTGTGTTGCTACACATTGTTCATGCGTGTTGTTTGACTACACCTAATCTGGGATTACAAATTAACTGTACCCTCTTTAAAATTGTGTAAATAAGTTAAAATACTGGAACAGCAAAAGCACGTGTCAAGGTTTTTCATTTTACTTTTTCATCAAGCATAGAATCGCCAGTCAATGTCACAATGGTATGGTGTAATGAGGGAATTCATCCGGAAGTGGTTTAAGAAGGATCCAAGAATGCAGACTGGAACACGTGGGCTTGAGAACAAACTTGAACTTTAATTAAAAAAAAATAAACAACTGACAAGGCAGCAAACATGGTACAAAAGATGACAGTACAAGGGGCATACAGGGAACAGACTAAAAAGAATACAAAGAAACAGTCAGGTAACAAACAGGATGATAGACTGACAAGAAGCTGAGAAATGGTTTATTTAGGCTGGGAAGACTCTCACGACCCTGAAAAACAAAACTTGAAAATGGATTTAATTGGACATTTGTAAATGATAATAAAAATAATAATACATTTTATTTCGGCTGTTTCCTTTTTTAGGGGTCACCACAGCCAGCAAACTGTCATGAAAGATTTGGCAATTGTTTTACACCAGATGCCCTTCCAGATGCAACCTGGGCTCAAGCCCGCAACCTCAGGACTACAAGACCGCGGCACAGACCACTGAGCTATCGTAAGCCATCTTTAACTGGACATTCGTAAAGCATGAAAAGCAAGAGGTCGGTTGGTGTGTATTGATGTATGTGCTCGGTTAACCTTCTACCCAACACTAGCTAATCATTCATGCTCAGCATTAGCAAAACTCCATTTGTAGAAATGCAGGAGAAGACATCAGAATATGTTGTAATTGTTTTTCCTCCGTTCAACTCAACTTTTTGTTTCCCACCACTGGTTAATACAGAGTATCCCTGCAGCTGAATGTTCTCGTCCTTATCCCGAATGTGCAGATACACAAACAGTCAGTGCTTGCCAAGTACCTGGCCACTTTTTTTTAATTAGGCCAGCTTTCAAATGTATCTGGAATACACTGTGTTCATCTCTGTGTGCGACAACCAGCATGTGGCTTGATTACACCCCACACTTACAGGGCAGCACATCCATCTACAGCGCATACAGAGGCTGCAAAACTGATATCATCAGTTAGAGTGCTCTGCCTCAAACTGCAAAGTGTCCACTTCTGTCCAAAAGGAGACAAATGACAGGTAAATACACCAAACAGCCTGTCGCTGTACTCATCTGCTGCCCATTTTTCATTTTGTAATAACAATGCAGGAGGAGAGTCCTTTTTGTTGGGCCTGCTGGTGCGTGAATGACTTGGAGAGGAAATAGGGCCAGTAATTATTCTTCCCTCCACTTGTCCCCCCTGTGGAGTCCCACCATTGCTCACACTGAAAATACAGGCGATTGAATCCTGACGAAATTCCAACATGGCAACAGCTAGCATGCTATCCTTGGAGCCCATTTTTATGGCAAAGCCGGTTTAAGCCAGATGTGACATTGAGGAGCTGGTAATTATTGGCATTGCAATCATACAGTCAATATACAATGCAGTGAGCTGTATTAAGTGATCAGTACTTTACAGGATTGAACACATTTGTCATTTTCCGAGAGTTGTAAGTTAATAAAAGTGATATCAGCCAGTCAGGCGTGTTCAGCAATGGGTGCTGAATGTGTTTCTGATTGATAGCACAATCACTTTATTAAGCTGAGAAAGCACACTGCCGAAGTAGAGGCTCCAGCTGTCAAAAAAGACGAAAAAGCAATGCTTCACCTTTTGCTGAACGCTATAGGCTCTGTAGCATAAATGCATGACAGACTCTACTTAATACAAGTGAACCGTGGCAATAAGATGGGAGAATTATGAAAAGCAGCAACACTGACCTTTAGTATGGTAATATAAACCCGTACCAATCCAACATGAGCCACCAGCATTTTTTTAAATTTTATTTACATTATTATTTTTTCTCATTTTGTTGCAGCTAAATAAATGTCTGACTTGTAAAATTCAATTGTCTGCCCAGCAACTTGTGAGGAAAAAAAATATCTATCCACTGTGATGATCTCCTTGAGCCCATGAAAAGAATCCCAAAAAATAATAAATATCCATTATTAACATCTACTGTCTTGTGCGAAGAGTATCAACAATCACACGTGAAGCTTTTTCTCTCCCTAAAAAAAAATTAAAAATTAAAAATTAAAAAAAAAGCTTGCCTTCCAGTTGTTTGGCTGTACATCAGTGAAAAGCCCCTGTTTGCTGAGGTTCAGATAAAATATTCACTATGTCCACCCTTGTGCAGACACTTGTGTTTGCACAGTTAAAAAAAAATACTGTGTGCAAACACACAAGAGACTATAATAAAGCAAGGGGATAGAGTAGGCTCCAGATGTCAATGCTGCTGTGCCTGGGATGATGACAGTAGGCCACTGAAAGGCTTGCCAGCTGGTGGAGTTTGTCCCCTCTGGGGCTCAGTCTGAGCCAACATGGGACAGAAAGACCAGCGGACAGACAGACTTTCAACAGTAGGTGGGCACATACGTTTCATATTTCTCCATTACTGCTTTTCTGTGTTCAAGCTGCACTGTTAAAACATGGTTTTCCAGCCCCGTCATTCTTCATTCTGTCAATCAGTTTTAATAATTCTACAATCCTCTCTCTGCCTTTCATCATGAGCCCCCAGTTCCACGTGGTGGTGGAAGAGGGCGTTCAGGCCAGGCCTGGGCAGCAGACAGAGTCCAGGGAAAAGCCTGCCGTGATTAGTGACTTGGAAGGACTTTCGTTTGCGTTGGTGGGGGCACGCAGCCAGTCGTAAGCAGCAAAAGTGAATCACAAACAACCCGTAAGCAGACTTTTGTACATCAGCTGCCTTTCCAGGTCAGCCAATGTCTACATTTGGGGGTGGAAATTTTAAATTATAATTAAGAGGCTGATGAGAGCAACATAAATAATACCTGACAGTAATGACAAAGAAGTGGGGGGGCATTTCTGTGTAAGGTAATGCACCTCTACTGGTCGAGCTGCGCCTTTGGTTAGGTTTGTAATGTTCTGTCAGTGTGGATTAACTCTTGATGAGTCCTTCACCTTTGTTTTTGTTTGTCTGCAGGTTCAGCCCACTCATTCCCTGGACAGAAAATCACATCGCAACAGCAGCTGCCTCGACCACTCTCGAGCTTTTTCCATTCTGCTGAAACTTCACACTTGTTTCAGTCAAGGTCCATTGACTTTGTATGCCCCCAGCCCTTGTCTGGTGCACTTGTTACCTTGCATGTATTACATGGTCTGACAGACTTTGGCTAAAAGTGAGAAAAAAAAAAAGAGGGCAAGGAGAAAGAAAAACTTGTCAAAAGTCACAAAGTTGATAAAATGTGGGTTATTAAAATTGTAATGTCATCTTTCCCTTGACCTTAATTTGAAAAATACAGTAAAGTACACTTCAAGTGATTGAGATATTTTTATTTTAAATGTGGATACAGTATGTTACACATGTCACATTGCCTGAACATTTCTTAAAAATGGGAATGCAGAATATGCAAATGTGTGATCTAAATTAAAAGATTAGAATTTTTCTTTAAAAACCCACTTACTTGTTTTGAGAGACGTGACATTTTTCAATGTCCACTCTGGTTTGAGTCATGCGATCAAATTATGTTTAGCTTATGAAGGAGCTGCCTGACGGATGGCGCCACAACCATTCGTCCAATCAGAGCATGCATCAGTTTCCTTGGTTTGGGTCTTGTCAAGAAGACGTATTTTACGGCGTGTGGCCGTTTTTACATGTTGAGTCAAATTTGACTGAGTCTAAACTGTTAAATACATTCATTAAATGTCAACAGAAGATAAAAAGTACTGTCAGTGTGTTTGTTTTTTTAATGTCCTACAACCACAGCTTGATTAGATATGACAGCGACATAAAACACCATGACCACACGTCCTGGTTTGCTTCACTTAACACACATTTCTGAGGTATTGGAAGCCCACGAAGGAAGAAAGCAGTTTCCAATTACGCTTCACTGCAACTAACCAACCCTGACAATGATCAGTCTGGATCATAAACCTCGGTGACTGCAGGTTGTACCTCTTGCCCAATGAAGAACCTAACAAATATGACCTTTGTGAGTATGCAAATCCTTAAATCATTCGCTGCAGCCATTATTGTTAACAAGCTCAATCCTTCACTTTGTTCCCGGTGCTGCCCAAGCCTGGTTGTAAACAGGCTATTAAAAAGGGTCTGCGTGTGTCTCAAGCGGCCTCTGGCCTTGTGCTCACCGCACCTGCAATGGAGCTCTTAATGAGGCAGAAAATTAAAAGATTTGGCCGGACACTGAAAGCTTGTTTCCTTCCAAGGAGTTTTTGTTTTCTATTAATCTTTTTTTTGGTCACTTCGTTTAGACCCCAGTCTTCCAGATTATAGCAACCACATCCAAATAATCAAAAGTAACAAAAGTGCTTCCCATGTCAAATTAAATGTAGTCAATTAGGATCTAACGGTGTATTTTCTGTTTAAAGCGACAAAAACCTAAACAAAAGGCAAGAAAAATACGATAAGCTGGAATAAAATGCTATTACCAGATGTAGAGATGTGGAACCTTGATGCTCCTTATTTGCATACTCAAGTAGATATTTAATAAAGTGCCGCATGAATGGCATGCGCTGTGTGTTTCCAGAGTTTCTTTGGGCCTGCCACAGATTTCCCTCAAACCAGAAAACAAGGTCTCATCAGGATTCTATGTCTAACAGGATTTGCATAGTTGAACAGGTTTTTATTAAAGTGTAGAATCAAAATAAAATGATGTCGAATGAGGGTTCCCGGAAGCTTTTCAAGCCAGTTAAATTAATCAAACCTACCAACAAATTGGTCTTTTATGTGACATTTATTGAGGGGAAATGCTATAAGTGTCTGCATGTCTTCCATTTAATGTGACACACTCTTATCAGGAGGGTAATAAACAAGAAAAACAACATCGTGTTGACCTATTGCTGTAAAATATTAATACGTCTGCACAGTTTCCAACAAGTACAAGAAGTTCTCACTTGTTAAGCCGTCACAAAGAATGGTATAGTGTTAAAGTATACCCATTTGCAGAAGTCTCTATCAGTACTCAATAATTTATTACTGGTAGACTAACAAATTATCTTAAATAAATAATTCAGCCTACAGGGCCGATTCTAGAATCTGACCTTTAGGGGCACTCAGCCCCTAGTGCTGACAATGGCTTGAACAGCGTAGTGTCCAGTGGCATCAGAAGCATTATACTGTGGGGGAAACACACTGGTGGTGGTGGGGGGGCGGGGGGTACTTCCCCAGAATTCTTCCTTTTTTTATAAAGTACATGCCATTTACTGTATCTTAAACAAGTTTTAAAACATCTAAATTGACCTACATAAACAAACACTTGATTCATTCTATATTTTAGAGAGCATGGCACAACAAGAAACTAATATTTAGCCAAGGTTACCTGTGAAAAACTTGTTTCAACTAATGCAGCCTACTTGCACTTTTATATTCTACCATGCTGCTGCTTACTATATTTCTTTTGGACCTTGCAAATATTATCTGAGGTTCCCACTGTAATTTATTTCAGATTTTTAACAGTTGATAAGGTCAATAGAAAAATCAAAGCAAATGTGTTCTTGTTTGTAGTATTTTACCTTGTTTTATAAGGTAACTTGATTTTATTGTATTGTAACACTAATGGTTTATTTTAATTGCATGTTATTGTTTATTGCTGTCTGCATTGCATTGTTGACCTTGTGTTAACCTGCATTTAACAAATAAATAACATAAGAAGAAGCCTGGCCAACAGCTCTCCTTGTGTGAACAGAGCATGCTCTGTTTCTTTCATGCATCCTAACCCCCTCCCGCACTCTTCCAGCTCCTGCGGGTAAGGGGCATTTCACTTCAGGACAAATCAAGGTGCTGATTGGTCAGATGTTGATGAGCATACTGGAGTGATTGACAAGTGGTGTTGAGGATCCCACTTGTGCAAAAAAAAAAAAAATCATATTTTTCTGGCCGGTTTGTGTCATCATTCATTCCATATCTATTATTTTGGTGAATGTAAGTGTACGGCTTGAGGGCAGAGTCAAAACTTTTCAGGCTTAAAAATGGCCCGGGCGGCAAGAAAAAAACACCAAAATAGAAAAAAAACTGATAGAATGCAAAAGTTGCAGAGCTCTGATTTATATATATATACTTTTTCAAAAACATGGTTCTCATAGCTTCACAGCAGAAAGCCATGGTTTCCACTTTCCTCAACCACCACCAAGAAATAGTCCCCATTTTCAAACCACCCGGCTTTTAAAACATTAGCCTGTACCATTTCTAATTCAGAGGGGTGGAGCCAACATTTACATTTTCTATATGAAAATGACACACTTAACTACTGTATATTAAATCTCTAGAATAAACTAACATTTTAAAGCAATAATTTAAACAATAGTTTGATTTAAACAATTTTAAGCTAAACAACAACCTAAACCCAACCAGAATACAAAACATCCTCCCCTCCCTCTCAATCAGTGTGGATTTTCCCAATAAGGCTGATTAAAAACACTAGTTCCTTGTCAGCACTGATCGGCAGCACATGACCCGGTGACCTCAAAGAGAAGGAGAGTCATGAAAATAACAAAATCTTAAAGTTACTGTAAATTAATACATTGAGCACCGAGTTTAAACCTTTTCCCAAATACAAACAAAAAAATAAATGTATGCATTACGTTCATTCAAAGCATAGAAAGTACATAATGTTTATGTGAACAATAATTTATAAACCATAACATCACCATACATTTTGAATAAAATGCTGTTGTTTTTTGTGTGTTTTTACATAAAATAAAAAGAATTATTTACAGCACAAAAATGCTAAATATAAAAATGGCTTTTGATAAAGGTGTAAAAATTTATAAACTAGCATTTGCTTTGACCACTTCACGAGTTTATAGATTAGAGTTATTTTAGAGCAATCCACTTTGTTCAAGGCACCACTCAGAGTAGCCATTAACTGTCAGTCCTGTCAGAATTTTAACTTTTTCTCTAACCTGAGGTTATTCAAAGAGGCGTCTATTACAGGTAAGATAATGTTTTTCTTAACCTTTCTCCAGAACCTAACAGAAAAAAATCTCAACTATCCTTTAAACGTTATATTCACCACAACTGCCACCACCCAAAGAAGTCTGTAAAATGTCTGCAGTGTTTGTAAATTGTATTTTTGAAGATTGTACAAAGAAAATCTTAGTCTCAAAGGTTTTAAACAAACCTCTAAAGTCCAGGAAGTGGCGTTTAAAGGGGGAAATGTGTGTCAATATCACAACCCCACTTGCTCTAATTAAAGTCTAAGAACTCATCCGAGAAAAGACTCAAATTCTTTTGAGGGAAGCGAAAAGGGCCCACAAATAAGTCTGATTGGTAGCCGAGGGACAAGAAATTGTTTGCCAAAAGGTAACAAGAACTTTTTTCCTCTGAAAATGACTTGCTGACCTTTTTCATTGACCTCATTCACTCGGTCCTGCTGTGTCCCACAATCCCCTCATGTTTTGGCACTTTCGCTGGGTTTCCACGGCAATGGCCTAATTTGGAAAAGGTTGAGGGAGTAGAAAATAAAGACACTCATGGCAGGAAAAGACCTGGGACTTCACATTAAGAATTTGGCCTGGTGACCCTCCTTTTCTACATTGTTTGTGTCACTTAACCAGTTTTTGCCTTTTTTTTTTTTTTTTTTTTTTTTTCCGGTTTACATTCTTAAAGGAGAAACAGATGTATATACTATATCTGTTATCTCTGTTTAGCACTAAAACACACTAAATGCATTATATTTTACTTCAGAATATTAGGAATCTTGTTTGCGGTGGTAAAGTCAATAAAATTACTTGTTTCAAAAGTGCTTTCTAAACAGGAAACAGTCAGCAGTTGTAGTATTTTCCCACACACATATCATTTTTAAGGCTTTTTGCAGCAAGGATTCAATTAATTCAATTTTATTTTAAGAACCAGCAACATCATTGTTGCAGTTTTTGAGCAGCACTTCTTTGATGAGGTGATGTGGGGGCTGCAGCTGAAAACAAAGCTGGGAAAGTACCTGGTGCCTAACAGAAAGAAACCAACCACATGTTGCAACCAGTCTCTACTGTTTTTATAATTGTGAATAAGCAAATAACCAAAAAACAAATATTTTTTTTTTTTTTTTTTTTTTTGCTATTGTTGCCTCAGCAGGTCTGGATACGTTGTCAAACTCAGAGGGTCAAGACGTGAACGATGATGAAAACAGAATAGGAAAGAAAAATGGTGACAACAACAAAAGTCTGAAAATACAGTTCATAATTTCAGATTTTCTGGAATATTTTGAACAAGAGAAATTACACTTTGAGCTACTTAGCTGCCTTGCTGTCTCTGGAAATCTTTCATTATTATTATTTATTTTATTTGTAAAATTTTGTCTTTGAAACCAAAAGGTGACGCATGTGTCAATTTTTCACCGCAGTTTACGGGTTTCTATTTGCTCCTTTCATTTGATATTCATTCATTTGTTACATTATTCTAAATGCATTGTGTCTACTTCCTGTTGTTACTTTGCTTTTTTAGTTGTACCATATTTTTTGGACTATAGCAAATTTTCTCAAAAAAAAAAAAAAAAAAAACAGTGAGCTTTATAATCCGGTGCGCCTTATGTATTAATTCTGGTTGTGTTTACTGTCCTTGAGATGATTTTATGTGGCACACGGTGCTCAAAAATATGACAAAATGAGCTTGATTCGCCTAATGCGCCTTATAATCAGGTGCACCTTATAGTCCAAAAAATATGGTATGTATGTTCTGCATTTTCAAGCAAAAAACTACTGTTGTAAGTGGTCCAAGTCATTATACTCTAAAAAAATTCTGTGTAATTATTTTTAGTCAGTTACTTTAATAATTACTTTAGCCCAGAGCTTAATTTGTAAACCAATTCATGCCTGAACAAAAATAGCAGGCGATCCTGTGGTGGTAGTGGGGGGTGGTGGGTTGGGGGCGTGGGGTGGTGGGGTCCGTGGGGTCCGTGGTTCTTCCCCCAGAAATTTTGGAATAAAAGAGATGCCATTTCCTGCATTTTGATGTATTTTATTGTAAACAATTTATTAAATTGATTAAGAACAGGTCTCTTTTGTAAATGAATCCTTGAGGCTCAATGAGACTAACAACCTGCATCAATAAAGGTTGAATTGAAATTACTATTTCAGAGAGCAGGGAATAGAGCAGCTCCGATTCTGTCAAGCATCATAACCCCCCCCCCACACACACACACACACACACACACACTGTCCAACCCAAA
>JARVGQ010000760.1:17885266-17909801 GCA_031762355.1 Hypsolebias martinsi | reverse complement strand
TAAAAAGTTTTTCTCTGCAAAAAGAAGCTGAGAACGTGATTATTGTTTTTTCTTTTTTATTTATTTTTTATTATTATTAAAAGCTTTATGTGACAAAAGCTATACTAAAGAGCTCAAACCACACTGAGCGTCCGTCATTTTGAGAACCAGAGAGACAACCCATGTCACGTCAAGGGGCCTCCCTCCCATTTTTCTTAGAGATGTGCTGCTCGCTCCCTTACTATCCATCTTTTGGTTCAAACAGTCTTATAATGCTGTCTGGTGGTCGAAACAAGGTACTACACACAAAACAAATAAACATTTCTTCTTAAATTAGGCAATAATGACTAATTATTGTCAAATTTCAAACAATATTATCGTTTATTGCAATAATTTCTGAGACAATTAATCGCCTAGAAAAAAATTGTTATTGTGACAGGCCTAGTTACAGGAGCTCTACTGCTCAAAATTAAAGTACGTGACATACAAAGACTTACTGGGTAAACTGAGGAAATCTAAGAGAAAATTACCTACACAGACTTGGACACAAAGCATTTGTGATAAAGAATTGATAGAAATCAGCACTCACTTTGCTTTATCAGTCTTTTGTCTGCCACCAGAACGTTTTCAGCGTCGACAATGATGACCTTTCCATCACGGGGGCCAACTGCAAAGTTATCAAAGCTGACATCTAGCAGGTACAGGGCAAAGTCAAAGTCATTGTTGGTGAGCTGCTCAGCAATGTCCATCAGCTGCCGTGCCAAATCCACTCTCTTCTCCCACGGTGCATTGTAGTAGCTCCACAGCTCCTCGCCCACGTAGTTAACAGCTACCATGCGCCCACATGCTCCCAGGTACTTGGCGAACGGCCACCCTTCATCTGACGGAAAGCTCTGGGAAGGAAAACGTAGATAAAAGAAGTCAGGCAAGTGTAACAAAGTTGGCGGATAAAATAAATACCCTAGTTGAGTTGAAAAGCAAATTCTAACACATGAATAGAACGAACCTTCACAGTGACAGAAACATTTCTTTAATTTGCACTGAAATAAGTTTCTAATTGCAGAGAGAGATGAAAGAAGAAAGAATCCTAGACACAGAACTTAAAGATACTGGGTACAGCCTTAGGTATTTTTTGATTTACAATCCTAAGCCCAATAGCTGGAAATCTGCAGAAAAATCACGTAAAACAGAGCCAGCTTGGGGTAGAATGGATTAAATTTAATAAAAGCAAAAAGCCAGTTTGTGCTTAAGCCCTACAGCTGTGAGCTGATGTTTGCTGCTTTACTCAGTGGTTCCAGAAAACTGATAGGAGGTGATTTGTGGCAGCAGCAGTAAGGCGAAAAGCCTTGTGTGTTGTGATCCAACAGTGAGGCGTTTTGACTGTTTTGTGGTGCTGGCTAACGGGGTTAATGCAGTTTGGGCAGACTGACAAGAAACCGCTGCCTATTATAGGCTAAAACTGATTAATAAGGGCAAGATAAAAATCACTAGAGGCACGTGCCATCACCACAGCTTTACCATATCTTAATATCTCCAAGTTTTTCCTCACATCTATTTAGGTTAAATAGAATCAAGCCCATTATAAGAGTCTTCTGTTTTCAAGTAGTAGCATTTATATATACGGTATATGCAAATACAGACAAGAGATGCCAACTTTTCTTAATCAGCTGTATTTCGTAATTGCTGCAGGCTTTTCTTTCACACGTTTCCTAGATTTACTTCAAAGTTCATTTTATTGCCTCAAGCTGCTCAAAAGACTGAAATCAATGGGAAATGACAGAACAAATACAACTTTTCTGCAGATGCAAATGATAAGATGTTCCCATCATATAAAATAAGCCCTCTGCAAAGGGCCCCTATCATTTATAATAAACACCTGCCATATGCTAGCTTAATGACAGCCCACAATTTCTATATAACAAATTTCTTCAAGGCTGCCATTTTTGGCAGACAGCCGACATGATGCAGACAGACAAGCAGGAGTGCTTGTGTTTCCCAGCCGCCTCAGGTGCACTACCTCTCTGAAAGCCAGCCTCATCAGGAACATGGCAAAGAAAAAAAAAACATACAACACTGCAGGTAAAGTGTGAACTATTATGACTGTAGCGTACCACTATGCTCTCTTGGTAATTCAATATTTTACCAGCTTTCAATTTCTGTTGAGGGGGGAGGTTAAATATGCATGGCTACCCAAACTTCTTTAAACTTTAATAGAATACAAATTATTTACAGACATATGTGTTAACCACCCTCTCCAACACTCCTCATTGGCCACATAGGGTCTTATTTCTCCAGCACAACAGCTAGACCTCTACATATAAACTATGAATCTATGTAAAAGTGAAGACTAAAATAATCCATTGCTTGGTGAACAGGTGAGTACAGTAGTCCCTCGCTACTTCGTGGTTAGACTTTCACGGACTCACTCTTTCAAGGTTTTACAATGATTGTCAACTTTGATAATACTCATGAGATTGGGACGGTAGGGGATAAAAAGTTAATGGAAAAAAAAAACTTTGGACAGGCGTCACCATTTTGTTGTTTTCTTTCAGTAAGCCTACACTGTACAGTCAGTCCAAAAAAAAAACTAGACTACCCAGAAATCAACAGTGCTTCCGGACACTGCTTTCTGCTGAAATGGAGAGAGAGTTTTGCAACACTAAGTCAGAAGTAACAATCTATTTATTAAGCTCACAGAACTGGCTGGAAAGTCACAAATAATCCTGAAGCTTCCTGAAGTTCAATTATCCACGAGCACATCAACCTGGACTTCGTCTCTGCAGGGTAGGTCTGCCGAACTAGAATCAAGTCGGACCGGAACGGTGCTGCTGTTCTGCAGAGCTGGCAAGTAAAATTTTGCAGTACTGTACAGTACATGTATGAATGTTGTTAAAATTACATAGGTTTAAGAGTTTAGAACATTGCAAGAGTGTGGGAAAGGTTTATAAAACCTTCAAATATATATAAACACAAATAGTAAAATCAATATAGCATTCCTACTTCATGGTTGGGGTGTGTGGAACTTAACCCCAATGATAATTGAGGGACTACTGTATCCAGGAATTTGGCTTACTTGTGCACCATGGAATGTTGTTAAAGCATTTAATTTCAAGTAATCATTAAGATGTGCTATGCACCGTTCAGCAAACTAAATGCAATTCCAAGTAAAGACAAAAAAAGACACTTGAAAATCAGTATGAAGCAGTGAGTCAGAACACATCTAATCCAGAAAAAAAAAAAGACACTGCGTCACTTATGTGTGTATTTAATAATACATTAATATTAATTACTAATATGTATATTAATTGGTTTTAAAGGGGTACAGTGATGAGCTGCATGTGGTGTTGATTGAATCAGTTTCCCTGAGGGGACATAATCAATTGTGGGCAAGACAAAAAGTCTGTCCACAAAGCAGAACTTGCTTCCTGCAGCCTGTCTGTCTCTGCCTGTCATTCTTAGACTTGTCACTGACTCATTCAAACTTTTTCCAAATCATCTTATTACCCTTATTCTACACTTTCAGATGTGAGAAACTTTGCAGGGTATATAGGCTTTGAACAGGTAGACATGTGGGAAAAAAGTACAGTACGCTGACTGAACTCCCAAACAGTGGCTGGATAGGATTAAATCCCCAACTACTGATATATTACTAGCCAAAAGGCAGTAATGCATGATAGATTTTAGGATTAGAGACTTAATAGGGTAAATATCTAAAATGGCTTTCTAATTTCTGAAGTTAGTATAGAGCGATTACACAGACACTGGATCAGTTGTCGGAGCATCCCCATTACGCCCACCTACCTCCCTTTGACCCAAATTCAAGCCTTACTCTGCTTTCTGTTGCTGCAAATCTATGCTGCTCCTGGTGTTGGTAAGCAAACTTGACCCATCAGATGCTATGACTGAACCAGTTTTAGAAAACTGTCCATTTGCCTGCGGGGCAAATGGACAGGGGTGATTGAGGAAGGGGGCACCAACAAGGAGAGAACAGAAAATGATGAAGATGGCAGAAAGAAGAGACAAACAGTGCTTTTTATTTTCACTTCCCCACTTCAGCAGACAGGAGGAATAAACCAGCAAAGACCTGCCTGCTAAACACATCTCCCTCTTTGTTGTCAGATTGAGGGCCTGTGTTGGAGCAAAAGTAGAGCGCCGGCAGATTGGGTGAGGCAGCAGGCAGGAGGCTAGCAGAGAGGGAATAGCAGGATGAATGCCTCGAGGCTACTTTCAGATACTGTCAACGGCTGTTATGAGAAGGCCTTCAAGTTCGTCTGGCCCTCGTCGGTGGTTCTTAACACAGATGTCGCTCATTCACTGTTGGCAGGCTTGTTGCTTTGCGTCGGTGTCTTAACTCATACCTTGACGCCCCTTTAATGAGCTTCCTATATTTAAGTTTTGCATCATGCAATAAACCTAAAGGAGAGACATACTGAAAAGTGCAGGCATGCATACAGAAGAATGTGCCTGTTTTGGATTCAAGCTCTGCTATTGCATCGGCTGATAAATACTCCAATCATTCTTCCTTAGAACACTTTTTAAATGGTTGCTCTGCGGAAGTCATTAACATCCGCAATGAGGCATTTGAATATGGTTGTGGTGGGGGGTGACACTGAAAAGCACAGCCTTATATTACATCTATTACACTATCTGTGAGTAGACCGAGGAGGTACACTGTGTGCATGTGTGAGTTAATGCACAGGTAGTGAATTTTACCAGTCTCCTGAAGATATGAAGCTATAGAAAATTGCTGAGGGTGCTAAACTGCCAATGACACGTCCCAGCAACTTTAACAGCTTTAAAAGGTCTTATCACTTCTTGTTCCTGTCACAGGAAACATTTCATCTTGTGCTTAGCAAAGACTTGGAACTTGTAAAAAAAAGATTTTAAATTACTTTTTTCTTTTTAGGTACAAAATAATTAAAAAAAAAGGGGGCAAAAGAGACCAAAACACTATCCTGTCATTAAGACGCTGTAATAATGACTTAGACTCAGGTCAGTTTTATCTACCATGTAAGCCGTTAAATTAATGCACTCTTGTAGCGCTAAGTGCGGTGCGCTTTTCACTTCTTCGCATGTATCACAACAGACACAGTGGCATCCTCTCAGGTGGTTTGGGGGGTGGGCTAAAATGAAACAGGGCCACAGACAAATGGGCCGCCTCTGGAGAAGAGGATGAAACGACTGGAGCGAGAGGCACAAGAACACACACCTGCGTCCTGACATCTGCTGACAAAGGCATGCCCTTCTACTGGACCACTCAGGGGAGGGCGTGGGCATGTGTGCAAAAGGGTTCGTAAGAGCCCCCCGTTTGTGTGAGTGCGCACACGCCGGAGTGCATGCGTCGATGAGAAACGGCTTTCGAGCGCATGTGAATGAGAACACGCAACGTGACCAGAGCTGATAACAACCTCTATTCAGGGGCCAAGTAAACACGAGTGGCTCCCAAGATTATTGCCTTGGCTGGCTTGCAAAGAACACTGGTCCATCAAAACACACACATGCAAACACACAAAAACCTGGTGGACACAGAGCTGTGTCTCAGTAATGCAATATTTATAAGGAGCCAGCAGCATTCCTTCTGCATTCACAACTACTTGCAGCAAAAAGGAAATTAGTAGTTTGCTACAGATGTGTTTCATGTGAGCAGCCTAATAAAGCCCTGAGCAAGTTGTGGTGTAAATTGTCAAGTTTTTTTTTTTTTTTTGTGTGTGTGTGTGTGTGTCTCCAACAAAACACTATTACGTCATACCAAACAAGCTGAAACAAATCTCGTCTATAGAGTTTATGGATCAAATAGTAAAGCTGAGGAAGCAAAGAAAACAACCACCTTCAATCAAATGAAACAGTTAAAAAGAAAACTACTTTCAAAATTGGCATTGAAAAATGAACATTCCATTTCAGCTTGTTTATGACAGAAGCTTAGGGCTAAGGAGGCCACATATCTGCTTGACAAAGCTGAGAGGATGAACCTGCCAAGCCAGACTTAAAACATACATTGCTTTTCTGTGCAGCTCTCCTATTGCTGGCCGTTTAAGTTTAAAATACAGTCTGTTAGTCCAAGGCGAGCGCTCAGGCCCCACAGGGGCGCCGGCGTTAACTTCTCAGCCAAGGCACACATGGTGCTACTTCTTTTTTCCCCTCTGTGTGGCTCGTCTCATGCTGCTACTGCTCCTCCTGCTAACCTTTTTTCTCCTCCTCCTTTGTTCTACGCCCAAACCTCAAAGACTAAGCTGTGATTCTGTCTGTTCATGGAAGTTATGAGCCATCTAATCAGAGCTCCAAGCTGAAGAGGTATGTGCTGACTATGTGTCTGGATATAGAACAAGACTTATCCTTCTCTATCCAGGTGTGCACTTCTTTAAAGACTAAAGACCAGTGGTGGGAAATTATTGAACAAC
The DNA here is from genome assembly GCA_031762355.1 of Hypsolebias martinsi. Taxonomy (NCBI): domain Eukaryota; kingdom Metazoa; phylum Chordata; class Actinopteri; order Cyprinodontiformes; family Rivulidae; genus Hypsolebias; species Hypsolebias martinsi. Next base: position 17,903,424 of record JARVGQ010000760.1, on the reverse strand, counting down.
ATTCAAAAGAGTACCAATAGTGTGCTCGTTGTGCATTGTTTAAACTGTAAGGGATAAAATAAAAAAAAGAACACAGTACCGATGAGAAATAAAATACTGAGATTAGGCAGATATTTCAACTCTTCAGTCCAAAAACAAATCTTAACTGCAAACATGCACAAGACTTAGCAAGCTCTGTGCAAAGTTGATAGAAACAAGTTGGATAGATCTGAGTTTTGTAGGCCTTTACACTGTAGAGAGAATGAGAATAGTATGAGAAATGAGTGCATGTGGTAGCATGGCTTGAGGTTGCAAGCATACTCTGCATTGCTAGCCGATAGCTGAAACCCTGTGCCGACCTCTAGCTGAACCCCGGCTCATAGAGCCACCTCATAAATCCACTCCGCGGGAAGATGAGGAATGTATTAAAGTCGCAGGCAGCGATGTTGACTCAGTATAGGTGGTATCGCTGCCCACACAACAAAAAAGGAACCCAAGTGAAATGTGGCTTCAGACCTGCGGGTTTGAGACCTACATAAAAGGGTTGTACATTTCAGAGCAGCACCAATTATCTGGGGAGGCAGCTGAGTGTCATGGGAAGCAGGGAGCCTACGATCAGAAGACCTTGCACTACAACCTGTCCGCTAAGTAGAGAGCAGCACATGCACAGAAAGAGCTTCCCGATACAAATCCAATTAAATGTCTCAAATGTCAAGAAAGACCTCAAACCTAATAAGATGTGTCAGGGTTTCACCAGTTCCCTTAACATCCAGGAAGAGATGTGATTAAAGGAAGTCATCTTGGCAGGAGTGAATGTGCAAATGCTAAAAACATGAAGACGCTAGTGTTCTGCTGACCTCTCATAATTTTCCCAGCAGGAACCAGGTGCCTCGTACTTTAATGCAGTGGGCAGTTTTATTACTGGAGACAAGCTGATGTGCTAAAAAGCATATTCTTGCTCTAACATTAGGCCCTAGGCTCCCTAGAGAACAAAGTAAAGTAAAAACGCAGCTTGTTACTGATCCATACCAGCTATCTTAAGGGGCCCATGGAGAGTTGTGCACAACCCTCTTTCACTGCAGAACTGTGCCTACACAAACTGGGCATTTGGTAGGTCGCGGTGCACTTTAAACAGTATTAAACTGAGTGGGGGGTTGCTGAGGGAGCACATCTAAAAAAAGGAGCTAGTGGGTGGGATTACGAGAGTGGGACAGCCACAAGCATTTACCTAACCAAACACAGCTGTCAGGCGTGTGTGTGAGAAGAATGGAAGAAAAAGAGAAGATTATGGTAACTCTAGCAGTTTGGCTCATTCAAATGAGAGAAAGCGCCACAAGGTTGTAGCCTATACAAGACGCAGTCATAAAAACCCTTTGCTCCTCTTTAGTTCTCTCCTTACCACCAAGGCCTCCTTCCAGCAAGGGCAGCCAAAAGAAGAGTGGGGCCTAGATAGCCCCATGTTTATTCTAACAGGATTCAGTCTGTACACAAAGGGGTATAAGAATAATTAAAGGAGGTTTGGGATCTGTTGAAACAGGGTTTGCAGCATGTACAACCTCCTCGTTTATGTGCTTATGACTGCCACAATCCCCCCGACCCTGAAACAAAAGGCACTAATCACAGAGTAGCAACTTAAATACTATTTTCTGGCGGACCTCAGCCACTGATCCAGCCTCAGAGACAGAAGGCTCTCACTTAAACTCGAATAGTATGTAATGTGCGTGAGTAAATGACAGGGCATGAATACAACTAAAAACTAAAGCTCTTTGATCCTCTTTGTCAGGGAAACATGACCCAGAAAAACAGACTATAGGATTGCTTCATTTTAAAGCTTAACAAAATAAAAACTAATTCTGATGCAAAAAACATACACATACGATATACAGTGGGGAAAATATGTATTTCATGCACTGCCAGTTTTGCACGTTTTCCCACTTACAAAGAATAGATAAGTCTGTATTTTTTATTGTAGGTACACCAACTGTGAGACAGAATCTAAATAATTTTTTTTTTTTTTTTTCGGAAAATCACATTGTATGATTTTTAAATAATACATTTGGATTTTATTCCACAAAATAAGTATTTGATCACTTACCAACCAGCAATAATTCTGGCTCTCACAGACCTGTTAGTTTTACTTTAAGAAGCCCTCCTAATCTGCACTCATTACCTGTATTACCGTAATTGTACCTGTTTGAACTTGTTACCTGCATAAAAGACACCTGTCCACACAATCAATCGCACTCCTACCCCTAGCCAAGACCAAAGAGCTGTCTAAGAACACCAGGGACAAAATTGTAGACCTACACAAGCCTGGGGTGGGTTACAGGACAATAGGCAAGCAGCTTGATGAGAAGACAACAACTGTTGGCGCAATTATTAGAAAATGGAAGAAACACAAGATGACTGTCAATCTTCCCCGGCCTAGGGCTCACCTCGTGGGGTGAGGATGATTCTGAGAATGGTCAGGAATCAGCCCAGAACTGCACGGGAGGACATGGTCAATGACCTGAAGACAGCTGGGACCACAGTCTCAAAGGGGACCATTAGTAACACACTACGCCATTATGATTTAAGATCCTGCAGGACACACAAGGTCCCCTTGATCATGCCAGCCCATGTCCAGGCCTGTTTGAAGTTCACCAGTGACCATCTGGATGATCCAGAGGAGGCATGGGAGAAGGCCATGTGGTCAGATGAGACTAAAATAGAGCTTATTGGTATCAACTCCACTCGCCGTGTACTGAGGAAGAAGAAGCATGAGTACAACAGCATGAATACCAGCTCAACCATGAAGCATGGGGGTGGAAACATCATACTTTGGGGGTGCTTGTCTGCAAAGGGGCAGGATGACTGCACCATATTGAAGGGAGGATGTATGGGGTCATGTATCACAAGATTTTGGCCAACAACCTCCTTCCCTCAGGAAGAGCAATGAAGATGGGTTGTGGCTGTGTCTTCCAGCATGACGATGACCTGAAACAGCGAGGGCAACTAACTTGGCTCCGTAAGAAACAGTTCAAAGTCCTCGAGTGGCCTAGCCAGTCTTCAGACCTGAATCCAGTAGAAAATCTTTAGAGGGAACTGAAACTCAATGTTGCCCAACGACAGCCCTGAAATCTGAAAGAACCGGAGAAGATCTGTCTGGAGGAGTGGGCCAAAATCCCTGCTGCAGTGTGTCCAAATCTGGCCAGAACCACCGGTACAGAAAACATCTGACGTCCCTAAATGCAAACAAAAGTTTCTGTACCAAATATTGAATTCTGTTTTTCTGTTGTTTCAAATACTGTACTTATTTCATACAATTCAGTTGTTTAAAAATCATTTCATGTGATTTTCTGTTTTTTTTTTTTTTTCCCCTCTCAGATTCTGTCTCTCACAGTTGAAGTGTAACTACGACAAAAATTAGACCTCTCTATTTGTAGGTGGGAAAATTTGCAAAATTGGCAGTGTATCAAACACTTATTTTCCCCACTGTACGACACAGTGTTAAAAAAAGGACAGACATCAGATATAGTGGGTTGTACTGTTAAAAGCTTGTTGGTTTTATGTTTTTGTTGTTTATGCATCAAACGGTACAGATGTTTTTCGCCAAATGAGAGGGTGAGTATGAAAAAGAGCATAATAATTATTTTGACCCAACTTCTTCATCCATTCTTTTAGACCATTAGATCTCATCCCTATGTTTTTTCCCATCTTTCAGTTCAACATTATGACTCATAGCTTGTGCAAAAAAAGTTTTCCTATAAAACAAACAAATCAAGGTTCAACAGGTCATAGCCAAAGTACTGTTTTGCTTCACTTTGTGCCAGGAAAATTCACGAGTCTGTCTTGCTTGCTTTACAAAATGTCCTGTTAATCTACATTACACTCCAGAGGCAAAGTAAATTACATTTGCTACATGTGCTGTGAATGTTTACCTTTCACATGTGTAATACTATTATGTTGTCAAAAGTACAGTGAGGAAATGATACGGTTGTTCATGTAACTTTTACTTTTGTTTCTTTTAGGAATTCGTATTAGTGTCAGATGTCTTTGTTCTGGAAAAAATACTGCAAGAGGTTGGCATGTACCTCTCTATGTCAGGTGAGGCGAGCAAGTCAGATATGCGGAAGGAGAAGCGAGATGGTAATGAAACGAGGGAAAGGGGTGTCTGGACTGCACAGATTTGAGTTTAGAGGAGATGAGTGTACCACTGACTGAGTTAACCCCACAGGCCTGTCACATCCTATTCTCAGCTTCACTGAGCACGACAAGGCTGAAGACCAAAAAGGGTGCAAGTGAAGTCACATGCTTCTGGCAAACTTGCCGAGCTTAATGATTTGGAAGAGAGGACTGGGCTAAATCGAACTAATTTAAGGTTGGGCCAGATGTACTTCATCAAACACAACCGTCACCTGATGAATCAGTGAGTCATTTTGCTGGAGGAGAAAATACAAGGATGGCAAATAAATTTCGAGCCACGGAAATGAGTTGAATAAATTACTCACTTCTCATCCAAACCAAGTTTATTCTTGAATAAGGGGTGAAATTAAAACAGGATCATGTAATTCCTCTGGTTGCCAAAGAGACAAGACCTTGACAAATGCAGATTAATCACAGCAACAGAGAAAGATTTCCAGCCCAATTTAAATGAATCAGCAGGACAAGAAAAAAAACAAAACTAGATGAAGTTGGATGAAGTTCTCCTATTGCACATGAATTTTCTTTCTTGGATGTCATCACTGTATCTTCCAAAAATATTTATTCCCCAAAGTCCAATTGTCTTCCATGTGACACAAAGTGGGGGTGGTGTGTGTGCGAATGTGCACACATTTGTGTAACGCTGAATGCACACATTTGTGTACCGCTGAACACAGAACACCTATTGTTGGCCAGACCCGAAACAACACAGCAGATTGTTTCCCTACTGACAAAGAAGGTTGGTTCCTCATAGTGAATCAGGGCCGATTTACTGCCTGTGGCTTCAAAAGACTGGAAAAAAGAAGCCCCTGGAAGAGACAGTGCAGCTCACTGAGCTGACAGCAGAAATCGTATTCACATTATTTAGCGTTATAAAGCATGAGGCGCAAGAAAAAAAACAAGAGTGTATATATTTCTTCATTACTACAGCAGTTTCAATTAAACAATGACAAAGCAGCTGCATCCAACTTACTAGAGAAGTGTTTAACTGCAATTTAACCAAACAAAGCCTTGTCCCTGACATGATTAGAAGGCACAGTAATAAATAGTTAAAATAACGATCAGGTTGCAATAAATGGTGGGTCATAAACTCAGACTGTATTCCCTGTTTTTTTGTTAAAATCAATCAAGGCAGCAGCCTAACCTTTGGAAAAAAAAAAGAGACTAAGGTGTTTCAGAGCAGCACGTCTCTTGTTCAATCTCTATAGACGCCATTAATTCTTTATGGTCCACTGCTGCTCAACCTTGTGTATAGGGTCTCTCAGTCTCTCAGCAAATTTTCTCATCTTTTGAGTTCAGTGATGCTGACGAACAGTCAAGGTACTTGGGATATGCAATTCTCTTCGAGGCCTGGCAAGTCTCTTTACATTCTAGCCAGCCGCTCAACCCACACGTGTTACTCCCACGGGTCACAAGTTTTGCGCGAGATAAACAATTCATGAGTCCCTGTAAACATGCAAGGGCTACGGATAGCAAGAGAAGAGAGTTGTGGACAATGTGTGTGGATGATGTGTTCGCTGTGAGATGTCTGAAGCTGTGAAAGATAAGAATGAAGAGGGTGTGATTCACCATGCTTCTGAACTGATGCATAATGGCATTAAAAACAGTGACGGCATTATCCATGGAGGGGACAAAGGAGGAACAGGGAAGCAGGGACACAAACAAGCCAAAAAAATGGAGAAAGGAAGGAAGGAAGGGGGACAGCAAGCAAGCACAAAAGGCTAATCAGATTTTATAGATTGACCAGACTAAAAAGTTGCCTTTTGTTCTCCAAAATGCCCAGAGGTGTGTGGTCCTGTGTGTAAGGGGAGGGGGTCAGCACACGTTATTGAATGTCTGCATGGGCAAAGACTATTGTTGTTCTGTTCTCTCACGAGACACGGTCAATGCCAGATTGAAATTGAAATTGATTGGCTGCCCGTAAATCAGTGAGGGAAAAGGATGTGGACTGCGCTTATGTGGTGTAGGGAATGGCTGCTCTGACACGCCGGCCGACAGAACAGACAGACCATGATTTCACTTGTAATATGCTGTCAAACACAAGTTCAACAAGCATCTATTTAATTTGCATTGAACTAATTTTACATTAAACATGTTCTAATGCAGTCTATTTACACTAACGACATAAAAACATAAGTCATTTTGCAGTTTAATTTGTCAGTTTTAATTTTAGTTTGTGGATTTTGAAAGCTTGATTGCAGGCAATAAAAGAAGAATTCAGAAAACTTAATGAATAAGCCAAAATACTGGTTTTGATCCTACTTAGTAGCCCAAAAGACATTCCTTCACTCCAGTCACCCACAACTGACAGGACTTCAGACGACATATACGTATATTAAAATTAAAAACTTGGACCGTTTACAAATGCTTCCTTGAATAATTCAAAACTGCCCTACATTTAGTGTTAAATATGCAGTATTGCCGCAAGCCAAAATCTCTTTTTTTTTTCAGAGGCCACAGCTTCTAAACTTGACTCTATTCTAAGCAAGAGAATATTCATGCTCCAGATAGCGTCATTCAGTCTTTTTTGTAGCCTAGAGTTTAGGCAGAGAGTAATGTCTAGTGTAAGACATATAGAAGAGAAAGAAAATGGTGATCTCCACCCTGTAATTTACTGGGGGCTTTATGAGCCAACACCCAGGCTTCCTTTGTTCTGACACTATGATCCTATAAGCGTGATCCAGAGACCAGATTTGAGCAAGTACCAGGAAACCACCTGAAGCCCGAGATCAACGGATATGTTTGTTCCAAAGTGTTCCTCTGAGGCTCCAACATTCAAATACTCCAAAAGTGTAGTATATGAAAGCTGTTTTAAACAACACAGATGTACAAAATAAAAATATAACATAATATACACATACCTGTAGTACGAGAGGCTCTGGGTTGAATGCCAAAGTCATAAGTAGCTGCATTCTTTCTGTGTCCTTTAGGTTTTTTAACAAGAAGCTGCCCGAGTCCTTGGTCTCGGCATACCTTCGGACCACACGGTCCAGCAACCTCTGCGAGGGGCAGTGCACCAGGTCTGACCAGCCCTCTACCACATCTGGAGTAAGCAGGCGAACGTCCCCGTTGATCCGGGCAAATTCAGTCTTGTACATGGCCTGGATGATGTCACAGCGTGGCCTACCTGTGGCCCTCTTGCAGATTTTCTGGTCTATCTCAGCCAGCTCCTGGTTGGAGCCCAGCCGTTTGAGCACCACACGTCGGGTGCCTTCCCTGGGCTCTCCGTACTGAGCGAAGTAAACATTCTTGACATTGAATATGTCTAGAAACCGCAGGCGACCCCAAGTTTCAAAGGAAACCTGGCCGTTCATGAACTTACGGCACCAGCTGGTGCCAAAGCAGGCAGGACACTTGTTGAGGTTAATGAATCGCCTGTCAGTGAGCTCGTTCTTCTGGAAGGAAGCAAATAAGTTGTGGGTGTTCATTAACAGAACAACAAATAATCCCAACACCAACAGGAGCTTCAGACAGCGATACAGGCGGCCAAGTTTGAGAGGCAGGAAGCGCAGCATGGTGAGAATGGGTAGGGATAAGGGGTGTATTAAGGGGTGGGGAGAAGGTGAGGTTTTGTGTAGAATCCCAGGGAGTTAACCTCAATTCCTCTGCGCCATGGTGTAAAAGGAGACGCTTCTAGAGCAGCAGGCAGGGACACAGCTGGCACATCTGCCCTCTGCCAGTCGCTGGCAGTGGCCAGTGCGTCATGTTCTCTCTTCTAGGCTGAGGGCAAAAGCTTTAGCAAGCAATCCTGAAAATTAAGCAAAGACAGAAAAAGAATCATTCAAAAACCTTGGGTTAAATAAAAAGGAATCACAATCCTTGAATCTAAAACTGTCCCGTTGGACACAGATCATTTGAAAAACAGTTCGTTTTTTTCCTCATCCTATTCCTAAAATATGATACACTGAATAAAATAAAAAAGCAGCTTCTCTGGCATATGAAATTGTCTCACAAATTTGAATTGCTTAGGTCATTTGAGAGATTTTATGACTTTGAGACAAAATGAGTTGGCCCACAGTCAATGCAATAAACTGCCTGTGCTGTTAGAGCCCTGTTTTGAAAGACAATTTCTTGTATATTTCACTATGAGACAATAAAGAAAAGAGTAGCAAAAAGAAATAAAACGTCAGCGATTACATTAAGGAGAAACAGGCAACTTCCTCCTGTAGTATAAATAAAATGAGCCAAAGTAAGGTTAATTCCTGAGAACTTAACTCTGCAGACACATACACCGTGCACGGCGAAGTAACTTTACGTCTGCTTGCCTCAACACCTATATCAAACTCGGGAATCAAGAAGGAATCTCACTTTGCATTGTGAAGACAGTCACGCTGTGCAAAATTTAACCTTTGATCAGAGCCGCCTTGCTTCTTTTTAATCACGCTTTGAAGTTGCTCCTTTGAAAATGGTTGGTGTCACTAAAATAACATTTGTGATTGAGGGGAGCAAAAGAATCTGTGAGTATCCTGCTAAGCAAACTGGTGTCAGCAGAGAAGTGAAATTGTAGGAGCATGTATAGAATAAAAAGAACACAATGCTCCTAGAAAGACTCATAGTAGTACACCGCTGATGAAGCCATGCTAGACTCCCATTCATTCAATTTGGCTTTTTTTTAGCAGTCTTATGTGGCGCTTTCAAGACAGACAATGGCTCAGGCCAAGTTAATTAGCCAGCCTCAATTAAAGCTCATTAGGACACGCCTATTAAGGCATTTGACTTGGGAGGGCATGGCTAACAAGGAGGCACACCAATGCCATTAGTGCGCGTCAATGGGGTTTTTCAGATTTTCCGCTTTCAGATCGAAGTAGCTGAGGTCCGTAAAGACGAGGGCTATTTAAGAGAGCAGTGGTTCTGAGAGATGTGTGCCTGTGGATTGTCAGATGAGCGCGACATCCTTGCTTTTACTTTTAATTTCTGTTTGAAAATGCTTTTATCAAATTAGGCAAATATGACTAACATAAAAATAAACTAAATCCAAAATCTGGAAGTCGTATACAGCTGCGGTATATTTTTAGCTGCTAAAAACCTGACTCAAGTAGTTTATTTTCTTATCCTTGTTGTGAATACAAAATTAATGTAATGTGACATTTTAATTTCTTCCATTTACCAGAAACAAGGTAGTTTACATCTTCTATTTTCCAAAGACTGGGCAGGACTCATTTGTTAACTAAGTTAATAATGCAACTATATTAAGACTATTGTAATTTTAGTCTTTGGGGCAATTTATTTACAAGAGTGTGTTTAAATTATTTACTTTATGGCCACAATGAGCTGAGAAATCTTGAAAAAGTAAAAGAATAAAATAAAAAATCAATCTGTCATACATTTGTTTCTGAGGCAGCAGTTTCTTCAAACAAAACATGAATTTGTCTGCATCGGGCTGACTTCAACAGAACGGTACCACAGTGATAAATGAGTCTTTTTCAGAATGAGGGGGAGGAAAAACAAGAAAGTCGACAAAAATATCTGAATAGTTTCTGGAAAATGCATAAGCACATATTTATATTTATCCCAGGCTGGTGTCTGTGGCAAACCCTCCCACCTAAAAACAACTTCCACAGGAGTCAAAAGCATGTGTGTGCCTTCTGCTACTCGGAGTGAGAAAAAGCTGATTGCTTTAGAGGAAAACTGAATATCCTGCTGTTATAAGAGCTTGATTCAAGTGCCATTTAGCGTCTGACTCAGGCAGTCACAGCAGACGTAACTGCCAAATCTTGGGAGCAGATATGACATTTAACTAGGATGAACGGAGGACTTACAAACCACCTAACATAACCTCAGCAGGGCCAAGAAGCTGTTCGCATCTTCTTTCAGCAGAAAGCAAGAAATAACCAAACAAATGAGAACAAGCCTTGACAAAGACCTGAACATCGGACCTAACAAGATACTGAAACTAATGGAGAATAACAAAGAGCCAAATATGCCTTGTCAAGCAGAATAAAAACAAAAAATAAAACAAGTACTTATGAAGCAGTGGTTCATTTACGTTTTTTAAAGCTCTTCTTTATTTATGATACATAGCGATAATAGTTCTCTCCTTCAAAGCTACAGGATTCAGTCATTTAGACTTTAGACACTTTTCCATTATTGTTTCTTGTGCTATGTTTACTCGTGTTAGAAATGTACTAACTCATGGTGACTACTTTTTGTGAAACTAGATAACATTTAAGCAAGTTACACCATAATGTACAAGTTCCCTTTAACGTTAGTTTCCCCCCCCCTCACCAATAAACAATCTTATCGAGGTTGTGTAAAACTTAGCACCACTGGATGAAAATAGCACTTTCCCACAATTTATACGCCTATTGAACAGTCATAGCTAAACTCCTAAAAATCTAACTCTTCTGTGATATATAGTTACTTCAAGATGAATGCCATCTCTTACGGCACTTAAAAAGACAATTACCAGTAAAGTTACCCTGTTTGACCACCAAAAACCTGCCACCACTTGAAACTCTTAAAATCTTGGCATACAGATAGAATCTTTAATTAAAGCTTTCTCTCATTCTTTCATTTGGTGCAAACACAGAAAACAAGACGACTTTTTACTGCAGTGATCTACTTTTATTCTGTAAACTACAACAGAGATTTAGGGCCACGCTAAGAAAAAAAGTCAGTATTACAAGAATAAAGTTGAATAAAGTCTTAATATTACGAGAATAAAGTCATAGGAGACTTTTTTTTACAGCTCTCGTTGATTTTTTTTTTCCATGAGTTGGATCCACGATGTGACCTGTCAATCAATCTAGTAGGCATGTCAGCAAATGACCAATCTGAAGCTAAATGAGTCGTGATATTACAGTATCCGGACTCAGACACGATACAGCAGGGTTTACCGCATTTTAACTGGTGAAATTTATTCGAACCTGTTTACAGTAAGGTGGTATGATCTGATGGGCAAAAGCAGCTCTCTGCAGGTAAGGAGCGTTTAGCTTCGGATGGGTCATTTTGCTGACGTGCCTATAGGATTGACTGACAGGTTATGTCATGGATCCGACTCATGAAAAAAATAAAAATAAATAAACAAGAGCTGGAAAAAATAAAGGCTTGTACAACTTTATTCTCGTAATACTAGGACTTTATTCTCCTCATTTTATGGCTTTTAATTTTTTTCTTAGTGTGGCCCTAAAGCTCCATAGTAGTAAACAGCTGCTCGGTTACGTTGAAATAATTCAGCATAGTGATCTTTCGGTAACGTGATTACAGCAGTTCTGCTTGTGGTATTTTGAAGTGATACGTTGCTTTGGCCAAGACAGATATCCCTCACAAGAAATTATGGCAAAGTACTAAAGGTTTTTTTTTTTTCTTCACATTTTACACTAACAGTTGCTACCAGATTAATGAAAGCAGCAAATGTGTAAAAAATAAAATAAAAATAAATAAATAATAACCATACTTACTGATTAAAGTGATGGATTAATTTACACATCATTACCCCCTCTTCTGTTAATGAAGGTATGTGAGGCAATCATTTCATTTAGCTTGTGCTTTCGTTGGTTTAAAACAGGAATGTACAACTACTGAGAAAAGCTACTAGATCAGAGATCTTCTCTAAAGCGAGATATGCTGCTGCATCTAAAGGTAAGGTGTGAATGAGACAAAAATTATATACAGTACATATTTTAAGATAACGTGAATTTGAGAGTGGGAACATCTGCTTCTAGTAAACTTTACACAAGAAGCAGATTTGTAGGATAATTACCTTTAGGATAATGTACAACAGCAGAAACTAAGGGGGTTAATAAATGCAAAAACTTTTATTAAACCCACTCAGTTTCAGCTGCTGTACATTACCAGTGGGTAAGACTGATTTAACCATATGTGCAGGGTTTTAAAGGCATACCATGAGGGGCTCCTGGAACAAGGTTACCTACTCAGGTTATTGACAAGGGTAAAGTTCACTTAAAGTTGTAAAATCAAGCCAGATGCTGTGCATTCTAACACATATGTTGCCCACTGGAATACAAGGGCACTGAAATTAAAGCAGTGTTTTCTTATGGCCAAACCTCACATAGAAAACTTGTGTTCCCAATTAGTGCCCTTACTCTGTTTGTCCCCTGTGGTGTCTTTGTGGGAGGCAGACACGAACAATATCAAGAGGAGCACCCCATTTAGAATAAGCACCAAGATACCTTTCATCATTTGCAGCCACAGCGGAAAAAAAAAAAAAAAAAAAGTTTGTCAGCGTACTCAGTCTACAAAGTACATCGGTGAGCAGTTCGGAAGAGAAGAAAAAGAAAAGAGGGCAAATCAAAAAAGATGTCTGACTCCTCATGCATGACAGATGAGTCTCGCAAGCAAAAATGCTCCAAGTTTGGCAGATGTTAAGAGCTGCAAAATGGCTCATTACTGGGACAGAAAAGGCACAAGATAAAGCAACAGGCTGTGCGTTGGCTTGAAACAGAATGACAAAGGTCGAAACAGTGGAAAATGACATTTAATATTTCGACTTTTATTAAACCTACATTTTGACAGAATGGCTTTGATAAGGAAGACGTGGGAGGTAATTTTTTTTTTTTTTAAATCTTGAATAATCTTTTCTACAACTCTTTGTGCTAAACCAGTTTCAGATAATGGTGTACAAGGCGAAAAAAAGCTTCTTTCAGGCTAAGCCATTTTCTTGACGGCACCTGAGGGTAAACTTCATTACAATATAAAGAAGTCAGGCCACACAAGAACATGCTTGATTAATTCCACTGGAAATCTAAGAGTACAGAGCGGAATGAGCTGAGGAATCGGAGCTGAGGAATCAGTAAAATTAAAAGGGAAAAGATATACGCATCAAATTAATGGATAATGAGACGAGGAAAAAAAATCTGAGTTATTGCTTTTGTGATTGAAATGACTGCAAATGGGTTGCTTGAATACAAAAAGGCAGCACTCCCTTAGTTGACCTGGCACGCACAAGCACACAAACGTCTCCTCGCCAGATCGTCGGCATTACCACAAAGCCTTTCCTAAAGCCTCAGGAAAAAGCCTCTTCTACCCCCATGATTCCTGCCTCGCCTGTGCGCTTCTTGCTGGAGAGCGAAACTACTGTTGCCAAGGTTATTGACCGAGAGTCGATAATGTTTGATCACAAAAAATATTTTTCAGCCGCAGCTAGAGTGCCTCAGCACAGCAAACATGTGGACTGATGAATAGATGCAAGTGACAGCAACATCCTCAAGCCTAATGGAAAACTGAGTCTTTAGAATATAAGCACCAGTTAGCTGCGCACCCTCTAATGAACATTAGTCCATTTATCTTTGGTAAAGTTTTTTTATGTGAATTTCAATGGTTTTTACTTTGCTCAAAATGACACAGATATTTAAAAGTGCATACACAACTCCTGAAAAGATGTTAAATTAAACAGCAAACTTTTTCCCCACTTACATCCTTCTGTTAAAGTTGTATTTTTTTATGTTGCCCTTCATTTAAATCAGCGGTGACTCAGTTTCCAAAACATGTCAGCTGAACGAGGCCACGCTTTAACTGATTAAAACAGGCTGCCAAAACATGTTTCCGTTTAAAAATTAAGAGTAAAAACTGTTTAGGAAAACAACCGATTACCTGACCCTTCAGGGGATTTCTCATCTACCTCAAGTGTTGCTTTGTGTTAAAAATGGAGGTCATAAAGAGAGAAGCGAGAGCTTTTAGACAAAAAAATTAAATAAAATACTAGATGTTCCTCCTGCTGAGCAATCAGAAGCATTCAAATCAACCACCAGCAGCATTTCTTAAGTACATCTGGATATTTCCATAGCTCCTTTGTCAACTAACCTTGAGAAAGTCTCTACAATTTGTCTGCTGTAACAGAAGAATGAACGGAAACTGTTCAATTTAATTTATTAGGCCATAAAAAAAGAAATTCATTAGGGGGTCATTATGAGCTTTTGTAACTGTGGTAATTCATTTTCTTTTCATGAAATCAAGGGCACAACTTCTCAAAGAGCGCACCACTCTTGTAAGGCCAGTCTTTTTTAGCCATTGCTCTGTTTTCTTTTTTAAATGGACAGTTTTATCATGCCTTTTTGTCAGACGAAGAAGATCCAGCTCAAGTTGTCCTCTCAAAAGGAAAACGAGCAAGATGGGGAAAACCTGTTGAGGTTGCACTGTTTTTAAAAGAATGACATCAATTATAAATTGCTTATGCTGTTTCAAGTAAATATAATGGAATAAGATTAAGGAACTACATTTTTTATATATGAATATATGTGATGACACTTCATTGTAGATCTTTAGTCATTTCCTAATTAGCATTAATTTGGCACAATATTGTCTTAAGATGAAAACAAGATTAATAAATACCCCTAAATGTTCATGATGAGGCGCCACTGAATACAATTCAATTTTATGAAAAGAAACAAGAACCCTCCTGTCACCATCCAGTGAATGTGGGCATCTGATAAGAAGGTTTACTTCAATAACATCTGAGGACCAGAAATGTTTATCAGTCAATCACTGGAGTCGCAACAGTGACTCCCAAAGTATCAAGTAACCCCTCTCACATGAACGAAACGCTTTAAAGCACGAACTTTTTTTTGTTGTTTTAATGAACTACTCACGACCCAGGAAATTTCTCAGCGAGCCTGTCCATGCTTGTCAAGAACCTGAATCAATAACTAGAACTAGAAAGACAAGAACTGTGAGTGAAACAGACCTGCTGTGTGAGACTTTCGCCGTAGTAGTGAAATAATCAGAGCTCAGTTGAAACCATTCTTCAAAGTTGCCGTTTCTTCTTTGGCGAGCGAATGGTCCTTTTAAATCACAGCCATCACTATCTAAAGCCGCTTCTTTAAGGCTCGACGAAAATCTCTAAAATCAAGCGGACTCACGCGCACTTAGACATCTAGCCAGCTAGCCTGCTAGCTGCAGAAATAAACAGTTGGGATGTCGAGTCTTAACTCTTCATATTCCGGATCTTTCTGTGTAGAAGACACCGTCCTCCTCACACGGGACAACGGCGCCTGTGTTGTGTATTAAGGTCCATATCCGGTAGCTTAACAGGCGTCTCTGTGGTCACAAAATTATCTCTTCTATTTGTTCTCTCTGGTTGCTGCTTACTCCTCTTCCAGACCACAATGGGTTCTGTTCAACCAGCCGCTTTACACCTTGCGACATCCGCTCCCGCTTTACGACACTGGTTGCTAAGCGATTATTCTGATACGTTGCGAACTCCGCCCCCCTATCAAAGTTGTGTTCAGGATTTTTGTAAATACTGACATCGTCTTAAACTTGTCCAGTCCACTGACATGCCATTTAAGCTAATTTTGGACCGTGTTGTGCAGCGAAAGATAATAAAATAAAATAAATCCTACATTCTGATCCTTGTTTATCAATTGTATATTTACATCATACTGAAATTCAAGTCGTGATAAATAATGTTAATAGCGAAAATATTCATTAAAAATAAGCTAATTTAAAAATAATTATCTATAATTACCTCATGGAAGCGATTCTCTTTGAGTTTGAAAACTGAATAGCAGGACTATTTGTAGCCGCTTGAAGACTTTGCGTGCATTACTTTGCGTCCTTCGCCATCTGCTGGAAATTGAAAGAACCGCCACCAGTTTGGGGGGTGTTTTATGCTATCCCGACGAGAATACACAGCCGTTTATGTTTGACATTAATACAGAGACAAAATTATTATCATTAATGGTGTTTTTTTATTATTTTTTTTCTTTCATAAACAAGCCAAGTCAAACTTATTTACAGTCCCTTAATGAGAAAGCAAGAAGTTCCGATATGTCTTGAAGGCAACACGGTCTGTTCGGAGCCGCTGATGCGGATGTTGCGGCTTTTTCTTTGAAGTCAAGTTGGTTGAACTCACAAGTTTTGACCTGAAGACTTTTGGAGATGTCGTCAACGGAGAAACACTGTAAAGCTAGTGCGGCATTATTTGTTCTGGTTGCTGTAAGCTTAGCCTTAATAACAATTCTCAGCGTGAGGAAGTTAAAGCAGTTCAAATACAGACTCATAAATGAACCTGGAGGTGCAATGTTTTATGGTAAGTTGCTCCACTTCTATGCAGAGTGGGTACAGAGCACGGAAGCTGCTGCTCAACAACACTTCCTAGATTTAGAGCTTAATACATGTGCCGAAATGCTAATTAAATACACATTATCACAATTTTGTGACATTAACTTGAACCACTGTTTTTCATTTTATCTCTATCTTTACGTTTTGTAAATATAGGCACAGGTTTATTCACGTTAAATACAGTAGCATCTCATCTTCAGTCTAGATGTAGGCCAAGAGTCACATTATAGATGCAGCTACTAAGAATGCCTTTAAGTAGGCTACATTTTTATTAGTAGTGCCATAAACAAGCAGTAACTTTATGTCACAGTTTCATAATTTTAATGCATTTTTTTAATTTATGTGTGCTTTAAGAGAACTGTCCAATTTTTATATGTTTTTGTGCACAACTTTTGCAGGTATGCTTTTGGGTTTACTAGTGAAGTGGTTTGACGGAGAAGAGAACGGGAAGAGCATGGAGAATGTGTGTGCTTGTCGTGGAACAAACAGAACATCTCACGTCATAATGGTCAACTCCACGTCCCTCCAACACGTTGGAAATATTAGTCAACGATGTCCGATGGCCTCAACTTTTCAAATGGTAACTTATGCAATGTAACTTGACTTTCAACACACAAAAGGAGATGTTTTGTGTAGACAAACTTGCAAATTGTGACGCTAGTAAAACATGACAGTGATGCAAATGCAACATTTGAAAACAAATTGAAGCATAGAAGATGCTCTCCAAAGATTTGCACCAACAAAATCCTCTAATGGCTCCTGATTATTGATTTTCCTGTGCATTTTTACGGTCTGTTTTTTTATTAGAAAAGCAAGGTAGAGCTGGTAGAGAGAGAAAGAGGGGAAGCAAGCAATTTAATCCATATTAGTCTTTTATTAGGGCGCAGATAAGGGAGATTGCATTTTTCAGGTGTGCAGTGGAGACTAGGGAAAATTAAATTTAAAAGACTATACGCAGATAAAGCTCCACTCAGGCAGAGAAGATTAAACAACACAAAGGTCCTTGCCAAGAAGCAATACAAAAAGCATTTTTTAAGATCGAATTAAGATTTTGTTCAATGCATGTTCCTGCCAGGATCCACAAACAAAACCTCTGCAAATCACGTATTTATTTCTTCTTTTCAAGATAATTTTCTAGTTTGTGTTTAGATGCTGTCTTCCCACATTGAGATACTCTTGCAGGGAATGATTGTGTGGCTTGCCCTGCAGTGCAGGATAGATGGTAGATAGTGAGGTGTCTCAGCAGAGATGCTGCAGCCTTTTCCCTCCCTAGATAGACACCTCAACAACAGAACACATAGATGGATGTGAATAACTCTCATCTCTTTAGAACTGAAATTAATTATGACAAAGCATAAAATGTACTTTAGGATAAAACGACAAAGACTTTTTTTTGCTAAAGATTATCTTGAATGGAAATATTGCTAATGGTGATTCAGCAAGTTGTAGAATCCATCTATCCATTATCTTTATCCGCTTCTTCCTTTTTGGGTCACGGGGGTCCCTGGTGCCCATATCCAGCAGTCACTGTGTGAGAGTCCGGTGCAACCTGTCCAGATTGTAGAATCAATGACATTTCTAAAAAGTAAAGGAACTTTATGCAATCATTTAGCTGTTTGTTTCAATTATCTTATACAAATGTTTTCTATTTTTCTACAACAATTGTTATAGAACATTATACTATAGCCTTATCTTAATATAATGATTAATTTGTGTGTAGGACTTTGTCTAGATAGGCAGATAGATATTTTATTAATCATTGGGGGTGAATGTGAGGCATCCTGCATGTTTTAATTATACACAAAAAAGACACATGAAAGTTTAAAAAAGCAGAATACACAAATCTGGAAAAAAGACAATGCACATGCACAAGGTAGTAGAGTACTAACAGTACTAGAGTACTACATTCATGATTTTATATATACATCATATAATTTTATATATACATTATAGTATATATATAATGTATATATATA
>JARVGQ010000760.1:17874086-17885166 GCA_031762355.1 Hypsolebias martinsi | reverse complement strand
CACTGCAACTAGATCTGTGCTTTTGGCAGAAAATGTGGACAAGTTGGTATTTTTGTCCAAAAACTTAAAACTTGACGAGTTAGATTGTAAATGGTGTGTTGCTGCTTATTATTCTGGTTCTGACTGTTATTGTATTTATTAAGATTTTTATTATTGTTAGTATAGTTTTATTGTAAAGAGTGCTGTTTGTTTAAAATATCTTCCATATGGGTCATTTTTATTTGTTTTTATACAAACATATTGTTTACTTGACACATTTTCAAAATACATTTTTGTAAGTCTTCATTTTGTCCTTTTTTGTACCAAAAATTTACTGAGCCAAGCCCTCCTTGAAACTGAACCGAACCAAAATGTGACTTTAGTGTACGGTTACACCCCTGTGGTACATATGGTGGGATGAAATTATGTACACAGGGTCCCAGTTATCCTGATGCATGCTCAATAATCCAAGTAGACAAATCTGAAAAAGTTAAGTCTGGTCCTCTGGACATTCAAAAAACAAAACCAAAAAAAAAAAAAATGTACAAACATTTTGTCTTTCGTCCGAAAGAATTCTTCAGTCTGAGGAGCTGTATTGAGCTCAGTCTTATAAATAGCACCTTCTCATAGCGGATCAACCAATTTGCTGCTGACAGCCAAAACCATCTGCTCACATGATCAAGGAGGACCATAAGCGTAATGCTGGATTGTTAGCGCCCTGATGGTTCCTTGCTATTCACAAGGGGCTGAGTGATACTAGCAATAACAGCATTGCAAGAGGAGGACAGATGAACACATGAGGGTCCCAGTTACATCCAACAATAAAAAGTAAAATAAAAACAGTAATAAGATCTACGATATGAACTAAGAAAAACATAAACTAAAATACGCTAATAGCCTAAAAACAATATGCTGAACAGCAGCATGAACATGAGTCTGTGAGCAGATGAGCACAAATGAAAACATGAAACAGCTCAGCAGCAACATGATGTGATTTTTTTTTTTCAGTGATTATTCTGGTTAGATATTCATGAGTCTAACAGCCTCAGGGTATAAGCTGCTCCTCAGTCTAGTGGTTCTGCACTTAATGCTCCTTAATCTACTTCCGGAAAAGAGTGGGGCAAAAAGTGTGTGTGCTGGGTGAGTGGGGTCCTTCATGATGCTGGTGGCTCTCTTCCTGCATCTAGAGGTGTAACATATATG
The DNA here is from genome assembly GCA_031762355.1 of Hypsolebias martinsi. NCBI lineage: Eukaryota > Metazoa > Chordata > Actinopteri > Cyprinodontiformes > Rivulidae > Hypsolebias > Hypsolebias martinsi. The sequence goes on along the minus strand of JARVGQ010000760.1, from coordinate 17,883,984 downwards.
TATGTATATGTGTGTGTGTGTGTGTGTGTGTGTGTGTGTATTTATGTATACATACATACATAAATACATACCCACCTAAACATACATATCCATACATAAATATACATGTATTTTTGTGCAATGACAATAAAGTTGATTCTGATACACATTGAGGCCTAAATCTCATCAAAGTCTGACATAAAATTAAATCTGTTCAAAAAGGCTCCTGTAACATTGATTTGTCGAATTATCTGGTCATGATTAAATGCACTGATAAGAAAAAAAGTACAAGCAACTTTGTGAAATAGTAAGCTTCGTTCAACTGCTCCCTTCTGCAGGCGTTGCCACAACAAACAAACTTGCATGAAACGTTTGGCCATTGTTTTATTCTTGATGCCCTTTCAGACGCAACCAGGGCTCAAACCCACAACCTCAGGATTGCAAGACAGCGACACTGACCACTGAGCTATCGCAACCCCAGATAAAAAGCAAAGAATGTTTCAAAATAAATTCTCTTCCTTTCTGTCTCTTACCATAATTAATTCGTTTTATAAACCCACTTTAAGGCAGATAACCTTGTCTAAATAAAGTCTGAACTTAGCAAAACACTTGAAGTTGTTTTACGAGAGGAAGGTTGGGCGTCTTTAACATCTTTCTGCCATTTTAGATGCTGAACATAGTTCAACAAATGTTCTTGCTGCCACTGGTTAGGATCTGTTTTGAAAATGATGACATACATTCAACAAAGAGGGAGCTGGGGGGTTTGGTTGTTTCAAGCACCACATTAGCATTAGCCAACATCTGCCAGCAGGTGAAACACTGGAGCTGTTTGTTGTTTACCTAATCTGTGCAGATGGAGATCATTAACTCTCCTCATACTGATTACAGTTTCACTTATATTTTTTCTATTTTCTGTAGACGGTGATTGATTTCCTCTGGCGGGTATTTCTGGTTTTGGATAAACTGCTTATCTCTTTTCAGTCTCATGGATGCTTGCTGTTATTTAGTGTCTTGATGTGTCACGGTTGAATGATTTATGCTTTTTAGCAGTTTCCCATGCTGGGATTCCCTTTGATAGAGGGCTTTTGCTATATTTTAACTGTGTTAATGCTGTTATGGTATTAGAAAATGGTCGTGTTCAAAGTGCTAATATGCATTTGTATAGGTGTTTGTTTTGTGCATTATACAAAGTATGAGTCTGGTACGGTCATCATGCAACCCACTTTGAATACACAACAGCTTATCAGTTGGAAGATGCTGCTTTAAGCGACAGAGCTGCAAACTGTTAATATCATGAATGTTAAAGAAAAATCTGACTACTGCTACACAAATTAGTTTTCAGATTTATCTTGGGTTTTACTGAAGTTCTGTTTTCTAGCTTCCTTCCACATTTTAGTGGTTTGATCAGAGAGATTTCACACTAAATAGGCAGAACAACAAGCTGCATCACTTTGGCCACAGCGTCTCTAACCAGCTTGAGAGAACGGGAAGCACATTTGGAAATTTGTAGTTTAATCTTAAGGAGATTTTTCAACCTGAGAGAAAGCAAGTGGTGAACCTTGCAAACAATCCAGGCCAAGTGTAACTCTTCACTAATGGCTTCGACTCCTTTGGTCAGTCGTGAATGCCGGGGTCTCATTATCAAACCAGCAGAGGCTACCACAGAGGCCATTACATCGGTCAGGCTGCGTGCAGCCTTCAAGCCATTAGGCCTGATACATATGGGGAGCTAGCAGAGAGAGATAAGGATTTCATTGCATTACTGAGTCCATTATGTGCCACTGGGGAGTACAGCATTAAAGTTTGTGGTCTGATTAAATTTAGTGCTGCTCAGCTGAAGAGGCAATTAGTGCATGCAGCATACCTCCATCGTCGACTCCGTGGTGCAGGTGGCCCTTAAAATAAAACTACCAGGATATGCATAATTTATTGATTGCAGAGTCTGTATTAGTTTTGTGTTTATCGCACGCTGTCTGCATAGAATAAAAAAAAATGCATTGATACTGTGCAGCGTGGGTAATTGCAGCTACAAAAAAATAATTTATATTGGGCAGTGTTGTGGGAGCAGAACAATTTGTAGCTCTAACCAACAGGTCAAATGTTGAATTACTGGAAAAAATAGGGACTCGCCCATTTCTACAAGGAGGTCTCTAGATTTATACGGCAATTTAAAAAACATGCAGTTTTCAGTGTGTTCACTAATTCACTTGGGGCAATATGCTTAAAATGCAACGTGTACTGGAAATAATACATTTGTACAGACTGTATTTTGCATCTAATGTATTGTGCAGATTATTCAGAGCTTGGGTTTTAAGGCAGATTCTAACAGTCCACATGTCTCTTAACATCTCTTTATTTGGATTGAAATTAAATTGGCATGGGTTTATATTTTGAGCAAAGCAAAAAAACGTATGGGATGGTGAAATCAGGAGATAAAATGTCTTTCTTACTGTTTGAAATTACTGCTTTCAAATGTGCCCACGGTGATGAGGTTTGCATCAGGGTGAATGAGCTACAGAAATGATTTCCCCTCATTTGTCTTGAAAGTAACTTGTTGGTTATACTGCAGCTTGTGTGTACTGGTAATACTTAAATTAGCTTATTTCTTAAGTAAATTCTATCGGCTGTACTTGACATTTTGGATTGTGCTTTGCTTTACTCACTTGAAGTCAGGACACACTGGCAGTGTGAGCGTTAACTCAGTTAAACGTAACAAACTCGATCAAAAGAACAAACAGGCTTTTAGGCAATTAAATGCCACAAACTCAAGGCTTTTTATATGAAGCATTTATTTAAGCGCTCGAATTTAAGTGTTAAATTGCTCATTACTTCGATTAACAACAACTGATATTCACTTTTTGAAAAAAAGAAAAACAGATTTTTGTGGGAATCATCAAAAGGAGCATGTGCCTGTCTGCCTAAACAGCAGTAAACATTGTGTACAATCTGTCAGCGAGTTGCATTCAGTAAACTGAGTCGTCTTACTCCCAGAGGATCCCTGTCAGGCATCAACTAACCTGCTCTGTCTTTTACAGGGGACCTTCGACCCAGACGTCCTTTTTGATCTCTTCCTGCCAACTATCATCTTCTACGGAGCTTTTACACTGAATCAGGTGAGACTGCTCTTGTAGCATCCTTCTCAAAGTAGAAAAGACAATTTATTCATTATTTCCATTTTATGTATTTTTATGCTTACAAAATTGATGCGCTGTAAATTAATTATAATTTTTCACGAGTGTTACTAACTACGTATATTGTTTTTGTGGATGTTTCAGAAACGACTGATTCAGAATTGGGGCTCTGTTCTCACATATGCATTTTTGGGTACCCTCATCAGCTGTATCTGTATAGGGTAAGTATTGCTTTTAAGTCACAGACACACACAAATGATCACAAAAATGGTTGATAAATAATATTATAGCTTTTGCCCGTTTGAATTTTAGCATTAATCCGTTTTAACTCAACATGTCCTATTTACTGCTAATTATTTTTGCTGCTGTTTGCACATTTTTTACATCTGTATGTAGAATTTCTCTTTCCATGATCATACAGATTTTCATATTAGCAGGAGCAGCACAGGTGCAACTAACAACATTAATTAATGTTTTGTAAGTGCCTCTGTAATCAGTTTCTGTGTCAGCATGTGGAAAATCACTACCCTGGATGTAACAAGCTGAGCTAAAATTACTCACACCTGTGCTTTTCATACAATGATAAATTACGCTCTTTGGAAAAATAAAATGCTCTTTTGTTTCAGAACTTTACCAGATATGTTGAAAGCCTTCTGATTTAAGTTTATAGCATGGATCTTTCAGTGTCAAGTGTATAGTGTTGCTATTCTGACTGTCGAAGCTAGATGGCACTCTCAGTCTTTGGAGAAAATTAATCTTTTCCAATCAGTTGAGACTTTTTAATTTATTTTTTAACCTGCAGTAATATAAACTCCATATCTGTTATATTTCATTCATCAGATAACAAATTATTTGTTTTGCAGCTTTTACTGGGTTTGAATTCTGACTGAACCTCTCGTCTATTAAAAGATTAGTAGATAAGAAGATTAGATCAATAATCTGGCGTTTATTTGGTGCATTTCAAATATTTGTGGGTTTTTCTTACTATTTGTGCTCTCAAGTTACTATCTTTTAAAATATCTGTGCTTCCATGTACCCCAGCGGGACAGGACTGGTTCAGACATGTTGCTTTTCTTTGAGGCAACAAAGCTTGACTCGAGGCCTGTATGAAGAAACATAAGCACACCTGGGTTTCTTTGCATTACTCTACTCTTCTAGTCTATTTACATGCTGATTGAGTAGTTAGATTACATCTTACAAAAAATAATAAATGATAAACACTGCATCTTTGTTAAGCTATTACTCACTTGACTGAGAGCACTGCTTGTCTTTTGGAAATGTAGCACCAATGTTGCTACTTTTTTATCTTCTTTCAACTTTCTACTGCAGTACATTCTATTTGCACCAAATAAACATAGCAAAATTATACAGGAGGTCAATTTTTTAATTCTTTTTATTACTAGACCGGTTAATTATAATCCTGTCTATAAGTATTCTCTTAAAATGTATTCTAAGTGCAATTATCTCTGTTTCTGCACCTAAAGCTGGCTAGAAAATATATGAACGTGTAAGTTGCTCATTTCTCTGCAACACCACCGAGGCACTGCTAGATCCAACTATAATTAGACTACAGCTGTGTGCATCATTACATTAATGTATTGCAGGTGTACCCTTAAGGTGCAGAAAGAAGATTTTTACCTTGTTCTCCTAATTATGATTCTTGCTGTGTTTAATGGCCTTGAAACAATTAAAAAACACTCTTTCACATAAAGCTTCAACTTAGCTTTCGTTGCAGTTGTCTGAGTTTAGTATCTATAAAATTAGTTCTATAAAAAGTTTACTCCTTTTTAATTTTGTTTGGTCATAAAGAGGTGCTTTCATAAAGGGATGCTTCAGACTGACGCATGCTTAAATTTAAGGGATTAAAGTGCTAGTTTAGATCTTTTCAAGTGGGGTTTCATGGGTAAGTTGTGAACAAATTTTATTTGTTCTAGATAGCTCTTTGAAGAACTTCAGTTGGGAGAAGTAGGATTTAACTTGGACCAAACTGACAAGTTAATGGCTAGTCAGAGCAGAACGTTGATTAATGCTGTACAGTATTAGACACTTTTTACACGACAACAATCCAATGAAAACAATTTTTCCCCCCATTTCTATTAATACATTTACATGAAAACGTTTTAATTACAATCTCTGTTGACACTGCAACGGTAGACGTGGAAAAGGTGTAATTCCCTTGCCACGCCACTAGCTGGTGCTATTTTTTTTTTTAAACTTGAAACTCTAGCTCGCGACAAACCGAAAGCGTTGGTTGTTTTTCTGATTCTTCCCTTGTCACTTAAATAATAAAGTGTACAGGCCACCTTTTTTTAAGACGTCAATCGATTCCCTGACAGAAAATGTCATTTTTTTCTGTTTACACGACAACGGACACTGGGACATTTTTGAACCATTGCACTCTGGAACCCGTTCTCAAATCCTGCCATTGTCAGAGAAAATATTTGCTATTTTCGTGTAAATGAACAGAACAAACACAACAAAACTCTTCCATTTTCACCAGAGACAGGACCTTAGAGCACAGATCTGAAAATATTGTAACTTATTAATGCTTTCAAAACTCTCTTACTCTGTCATTAATTTCATATTACACAGTTAGCCCCTGTTTACATGAAAATATTTTCTGGTGAGAATGGAAGAGTTTCGTTGCGTTTGTTCTGTTCATTTACGCAAAAATAGCGAATGTTTTCTCTGACAACGGCATAATTTGAGAACAGGTTCCAGAGTGCAATGGTTCAAAAACGTCCCGGTGTCCGATGTCGTGTAAACAGAAAAAATAGATATTTTCTGTCAGGAACTCCCTGGCTCATGCGCAGTATAACACAAAACATAACGGCTTCCTACATTCCACAGAAGAAGAAACTATTGATAATGGTGGATACCAGACTATTGTTTGTAGGATTGTTAGTGCAACAGTTGAACCTTGTTGTCTGTCCATAAAAATATTTTATTCTCTGCCATCTCAACCACTGTAGCAGCCTTCAGGTAGAATTTTTATTTTATTTTATTTTTTACGCAAGCGCACTTAGAGTTTCAAGTTTCAAAGGACATAGCACCAACTAGTGGTGTGGTAAGGGAATTACATTTTTTCTATGTCTACCATTGCAGTGTAAACAGAGATTGTAATTAGAATGTTTTCATGTAAATGTGTAAATAGAAATGGGGAAAAATTCCATTTTCATTGGATCGTTGTCGTGTAAACAGGGCCTTAATCTGGCAGAACCATTATATCATTATTGCAGAAAGTAATCCAGTTCACACAGGAAGTGCTATAACTAGCTATTTCTCTTTGCACTTGCAAATAATTACAAAATTTCATATAATTAGTTATTTGATGCAAAATTGATGCTGATTAAATGTATATAAACAGCTACAGATAGATATAAGCAGTTTTAAATATACAACAATAACATTGGTCTCTTAGCCGTCTTCAGACTATCTGGTCAGAATGAAACAGTAATTTCTCCCACTTGATGTTGTTCAACAGGTAATAATGGTTCATAACTTTCCATTTAATCCCTCTACTTTTAATCCCTGTTCTTATGCATACTTTGCTCTGGAAGGTTACAGCAAAAGTGACCACAATGACTGAAAGTTTTTAAAGAAGTTCACTTTTGGGATCTTGCACACCCAAAGAGCCCTAAAACCTGCCTCATAAAACAGATTTCTTGTCTCATAGCCTGTTAGTGTTTGTCATTGCATATTAGTAAAATACAATGAGGAGAGCCTACTAGGGATGCACAATATTGGATTTTTGACCAATATCCAATATGCTGATATGTTAAAACTTATTTGGCCGATAACCGATACTGATTTTTTTAAATATAATGTGTATATATATATACTTCCCTTTGTCAGAACATAGCCCTCTTATTTAGGCTTATTTGCTACAAAAATTGTGTAACAACTGTAAGAGCTAGTGACATATATTCAGTAACAGCCATATGCATTGCACTTTAACTTATATTAAATGAAAAGTGTTAATTGTTATTAGCATTAATCCCCTGTGATGCTGTCTCACTTGTGGAGGCTTGTTCCAGGTTCCTAGCTGCAGTGTGGGATCATCTGCACTCTTGTGCATGAAGGACAGCCTTTTTAAGTTCAAAGTTTTTGTCTCTCCATGCTAATCATGCTAATGGGGCTAACACTTGACGTCCAAATGTCTTGTAAAAATCACCCAAGTGCTATCAGCTATTAGCTTCTCAGTGACGTTGGAAATGACGGCTTGTAACTCGGATAAAGTTACATCAGAAAAATATCTCTGACTGGGGATGATATAGCGAGGCTCACCTTAGTCAAAAAATCTTCAGAATCCAATATCCTCAACGGAAAAAAACTTCCACACCGCAAACATTTCAATTTTCCTCTCTGCCGTGATCAGATCAGGTAGTTGCACGTGACGTCATCAAGTTGTGCTGGCGCTGCAGGCATCCTTGTCACTAGGTTGTCATACAAAAAACAATGTCTTCTATATCGGTGAGTTATTTTGATGGAATGGCCGATGTCCGATATTTAATTTTAACGCTAATATTGGACGATACCAATGCCATACTGACAATATCATGCATCCCTAAAACAACAGGTTTGGTTAGGAAAACGTATTCTGTGATGATGATAGTTTAAATACAGGTTGTCCTTGGTTTACGACCGGCTCGGTTCCTGTTTTTTCGCGTTCACGACCGCCGCCCCAGTGATGTCATCACACCTTACGTTGTCTTTTTTATGCAGCATTTTATGTTTTTTTTTTTTTTTCGTTTTTTATTTAGGGTATTCTGTTAGCTAACTGCTTGGAATCACATTAAAACAGCGTTCTAAGTACGCTGTTGTTGTTTTACATAAAAAAAAAAAACGTGTTTAAAAAGACGTTACGGCCGCCATGTGCTTTCAGTTTCGGTTTAAGTTCAAATCGGTATAGACCGGGTCGTTATAAGGGAACTCGAACGTAAACCGAGGACCACCTGTATTCAAATCTGGTTCGTGCAAGGACCAAAAACAAAATATAATTGACAAGATATCTGCTGTTGTTACATAAAGTCAAATATATCTTCATTGGATTGCATCATTAAAGCACAAAAATTCTAGTTGAACAAAACTTTTTTTTATTTAATTAAAGCAACTTTTAATGTGTAAAGCAAATAATCATGAACTGGATATGTTTTCTTCCTTGATGTGTAAAGATTCATATCTAATATGGTGTAAAATGTATTTAAGGTGTCTGCTAACATTTATGCTTTATGCCAAGCAAATTGTTTGCTTGGATGTTTTTTACTTAAAAAAAATTTTGGATGAAAAACACATTTATTTTTTATAAACATGAAAAATACGAGAGAATTTCTTAACACCCCACCCCCAGCAAATACTGCACAAACATTCCTACAAATTCTAATACTAATGAAAATATTGCTGTTTGTACGTAGTCAGAAAACTCAGCTTTTATATGCACAAATTAGCCAAAACATTATGAACACCATACTAATCTTCGCTATCTCTCCCTTTTGCCAGGTTGCAAATCTAACATCAGGGAATCATAAAATGATCTGCAGTGATTTGATGAAGTTGTTCTGGTTACTTCTCCCTCCCGCAGTCGGTGCACAATATGTTGTCTCTCTGAGTGAGGAAACCACGTCCCACCAAAGACACGGAGCACAGCAGGCAGGTGAAACACTCGCTGTGCCACTGGCGCTCCTCAAAGGAGACATATTTAGCACCTGCCAAACCTGCACAAACACATCCACGTTGCATTCGAGTCATCTGAGAACTGTCAGAAAAAAGCTGCAGCATTTTAAAAACGAGTGTAAGTATAAATGGAAACTTACAAGAGATGGGCTTGGTACAGCCCACACACTTCTTTGCAAACAGGTTGTTGAAACACTCCAGGCAGTATGGGTAATTCTCCCTGGAGGTGAAGCGATGGCCTGATAACTGCTTCCTGCAGCCAATGCAGAGGAAACATTCACGATGCCAAGGCTTCTCTTGGTACGTCACGCCTCCCGTTGTGATGGCCTATAGAAAAGCAAAGACAAAATATATTTACATACATGAATATAAAAACATTAACCTCTTGAACTGCAGTCGTGGTGTAATCCAAACAACAAGAGATGAGGACACACAAAGACCGTCAGATGTAACTCTACCTTCTTGCATGCACAGCACTGGTATGCAAACTGCTTTTCAAAGCAGGGCACACAGAAGTAGCCGGTGTCTTTGGGGATGAAGGACTTGGTTCCTATTGGCTGCTGGCAGCGGTGGCACAGGAAGCAGGTCTCATGCCAGCTGTTGCCCCTGTACTCCATTTTTCGAGAACCTGGCACAAGAGAAAAGATCAGCTAAGCCTTCATGTGGTACTCTAATGACAGAATTACACCGTGCCTAAAATAGTGCAACGTGTCTGCAGGGAGGGGTCTGCCCACTGTACAGAAAACTACAAAGAGATTTTAGAAAATTAAGATTTTATTTCAAATGTTTTTAATTTACTATGATCTCAAATATAAAAATGAATGCGCACAGTAAATAATTTGAATAAATATAAAAATCTCTGACCATGCTGGGCTGTAAGTTTAAGATGATAATTTATTTTATAATAAGTGCAAATCACTAAACAAATAATTACAAACCGGATTCCAAAAAAGTTGAGACACTAAACAAATTGTGAATAAAAACTGAATGCAATTATGTGGAGATGACAAATGTCAATATTTTATTCGTAATAGAACGTAGATGACAGATCAAAAGTTTAATCTGAGTAAATGTAACATTTTAAAGGAAAAATATGTTGATTCAAAATTTCACAG
>JARVGQ010000760.1:17832302-17845645 GCA_031762355.1 Hypsolebias martinsi | reverse complement strand
CAAGTAAAAAAAAAAAAAAAAAAAAAAAAAAACAAGACTGAGAAAAAAGGCAGCTTTTTTTCTGTATACAACAGATTAATCATCCAGTTTAGAAAACTTACAGATGATGGCAGTAAAAAGCAGATTTCAAAATGAGTTTTACTCATAAATGTACCTTCGGCTTTGTTAGACACCTCCACGCTGGAACATCCTTCTGACCGGACCTCCACAGTGGACGTCATGGGCTTTGGCATCGCAGTGGCCAGACCAGAGCTTACAGAGGAGGACTGTGTTAGAAGAGAGGCTGGTGGAGGTACAGGTTCATCAGGGATGCTGCCGCCTTCCAGGCCGGTGGGGGGAGCTGCAGTGACTATAAAACAGCAGTACTGGAGTGAATGTTGTTTGTAATCAATCACATAGTTTGGAGAAAATAAAGAACAAAGACGACATTGGAAATAATAAAACTGCACACCATCTGTTAAAATTAAAATCCCTGAATGTATTTGATCTTCTATGGTTATTTAAAATTAACTTTCAGCTCATTTATATGAAGTTGAGGCTTTTATTTTGTGCTTATACTTGGCACAGCACATATTTTGTCCCTCAACTTAAAATTATGTTTTTCTTTTTTTTATAATAATAATAATTATTATTATAATAATTATTATTATTATTATTATTATTATTATTAGCCAAAGAGTAAAATAAATGTTTCATTTATTCTTCTTTTATTATTATTTTTCTCAAAATTGTTAACTTGTCCTTGTGCCTCAAGGCTCTAAAGCATTATTTTATGGTTTAATGTGGTAAGAACAGTTTATTTTTAAATATAAACATAATTACCTTTACTTGCAACACAATCCTGATTTTCCTGTGTGAGCCCTTCCTTTGTCTCTGGCTCTTCCTTCATCCCTCCATCCTGTTGCCCCTCGTCCTTTAGCTCCGTCTTTTCATCTTGCTTCTCCACTTCTGCCTCCTTTTCCTTTTCCATCCGCGCTCTCTGGGCCTCCTCAGCAGCTCGTCTCTTCACCTCCTCCAGCTCCTCCTCTTTCTTGGCGCGCAGTCGCTCCAGGATCTCCTCTGATTATGAAACAAGCAGAGGAAATATAAAACTTGTAAGAACACAAACCCACAAAAAACACAAACACACACTTTAGTTATTAACCTTTATGTTGTTGAAAATTAAAGGGAAAAATGTCACTTAAAAATGGAAATGACACAAATCGGCTTTGTCAAGATGATCATAACTGTGTGTATACTGTATCTGAGTGTTGCAAAACCTCGCTGACACATATTTCTGTTTCATTCTCTATATGAAATAAATGATAAATAAATAAATAAATGATTGTTGTGCTGGACATCATATGGAGTAATCGGAGTTTCTTTTGCTTTCTTTCAGAAAGTTTTCATTCGATGTAACCAACTCGGATCATAAAAAACAACTTCTATCTTTATTTATTTATTTATTTAGGCCCTAACATGATTTTATCACTTAAAAAAAATAATAAAACAAAACACTGATTTGTAGATGAAGGTCTCTTAACATATGCGCAATCATGATCTACTGAGCTGGTGCGAAAGAGAAGGTTTTAAATTAAAAATAAACGAAAGCCACAGTCACCCGAAAATATGTTTTTAAAGGGACTTTTAGGATAGAAAATAAATAAAATTTTAAAAAGTGAGAATTTCTGACAAAAGTCAAAAAGGCTCAACAATCAACAAAGGAAACCATTTTGTTATAAACTTAAACATTTGTCAATCTTTGTTGTTGTTTTACTGAGACTGCTACAGGCCTTTCTTTTCCATCTCTCATGATGTAAGATACCGAGCAATGTCCCGAACAAACGAAAAATAAAACATGTAAACAAAAAAATTTTTTCAAACTATATTAATCTTCCAGTTTTAAAACAAGTTGCATGTCTTTAAAAAGCACCTTTAACTCATCTTCACACGTATGACACTTGTTAAGCTACTTTCCACTCATGCTGTGGCATCACCGAGTTTCCACCGCACACAACAGCTCCACGTAAACTCCAGGGTTATTTTCCTGAATGTAACATTCAGTTCAAAGGAAACCACATTCTACAAAAATGATGTGCTGATGATATCTACAATACACACATTTTGGTGATATCAGAACATAAAAGATGAGAGATTGAAACACTAAGGGGGTCAGACTGAGATCAGAATTTGCTGACTTCTATGGCTAGGCTAACTAACCGGCAAAAAAAAAAAAAAAAAAGTCAGGGTATGAGCAGCCAGCGAGCAACAACTAAATAAAATGAAAATAGAAAGGGATAAAGGATAATTTAGACTAAACATCTTTATCTACTAAGGCTCAATGGGATTAGCCTGTATAAATAAAGGTTGAATGAAAAGTGTCAGCGACAATTAAACTCAGTCACAGACAATTCAGATTCCCAAGACCTATTAAATAAATTTTAAAAAAGACTGAAGAGTTCTTTACCGTTTGCAGCTGTAAGAAAACACTTGTTGCTGCCACGAGCCTTGTTGGTTAGATCTTCAGTAATATCCATATGAGCGTGCACCTCATCTCTTATCTCCTCGAGGGCTGCATAAAGGTCGGCCTCCCAGTACTCCTTATCCAAGCGCTCTATCAGCTCAGCTAGCTGGACCTGGGAAAGATGGGAATTTACAAAGCTTTAATAAAATACAAACACAGCTAGAGAAATTCGATTTCCTGCGAAAATGCAGTGTGAATGCTTATTGCAGAACGTGCATATAAACAGCTAAAATTAGCTTACAACATGCTGAAATATAGCTGAAATAGAAGAAAAAGCCTAAATTAGCAGAGGAAAACAGAACGAATACACATTTGCTGAATTAGATTTAAATAAGCAGACATGAGCACAAAAATGAGGAAAATTAGCTTAAAAAAAAAAGGCGAGATTAGCAAACAGTAGTTAAAAAGATAGGAAGCTTAAGCTACCAGAAAGATGTGGAAAGAGCTGAAATGAGCTCAAAATAAGTGGAATTAGCAGAAAAAGTTAAAATTAGCGACAACAACAACAAAAAAAAAAAAAACCAAACAGCTAAATAGTAGTTGAAATTGTAGAAAAAGCAGAAACTTGCAGAAATAAGCTGAAAGGAGCACAAAACAACTGAAAAACAGCAGAAATTAGCTGAAATTAGCTGAAAACAAGATTAAATTTGCACAATGAAGCTGAAAGAAGCTGAACTGGAACAAACTGTGAAAGGAGCAGTAAAAGGTTGTAAACAGATCTAAAGATTTGAAGGATGTAAAATGAGCTCAATTCATTTTCTATCAGAAAAAAGTGGCAGAAAAGGCTACATATTTCAAAAAGATAAAGTTGCACCAATACCAAAAGTCATAGCACCCTTCTCGTGAAAGAGCTGAACGTTTTAATGTAGGACTTGTTGAAATAGCTTGAAAACTGCAGGATGAGAATCGCTCCGAAAAATGTACGGAAGAAAAACGGATCACAATTGTGTGAATGCTTCATGAGTATTCACACACTAAGTAATACAGTAGATTAAAATATTCTGATGCACATGTTCCTATGCATACGGCACATACACCCATGACCTGCTCCCTCAAGATCCTTTTAATCTCTTTATAATTTGCAGCTCTTTGAAGTCTTCAACTACCTCGGGGAGATTTTCATCTTCAGCTACATGGGTATATGGTTTACGTTTCCTCAGCACGTCTTCAGAACTCTCTTCATTTTGGGGGCATTTGTATCCTTTTCTGCTTGTGATGGTCCAACTTTACCTCCTGCTGTGCAGTGAGAACTCACCGTGGTCTACTCTGCTCAGCCTTCTAAACCTCTGGTCACGTTCCTATTTCCAACTCTTACCACATGTTAGCGTTGTGTTCCTCTTTTCAGTTTTGAATCTTTCCTCAGCGCTCTTATTTCCACAGCTTTTAAGAACAACTCAGAGCTTTAAAACGTTTGGATTTGTGAGCTCGACATTCAACTGGCTTCTTGTGCTCATTTGCTGCAGATTTGCATCCCACAGTAAACCATCAGTTTGTGGACACCCGTGAACACAAACTTAAACAGGCCATTTATTATAATTACTGCCGCTTGTTTTCCATTTTCTAGGGAAAAAACTCTGTGGAATAAAAATGTTTTGCTGTTTGAAATTAGCATACAAATGTTTCATTTGTGCTGCAACACAGGCTGTAACCCTGTGGCAAAAGATAATATAAAGGTAATAAAGATAAAGATAATATCATTTCCAGAGGCTTCAGTGAAAATGTTTGATCATATTCCTGATGATTAAAAATAGAATCTACACTAAAATGCTTTAAAATACCCAACATGGTTATCCTTGTACACAAAGCTGATAAGGCCTTGTTGATTCTCACATTCTTGTTTCTTTTGCTTGAGCTTAAGAGCTCAATTGTTCACTTCAGCCTAAGACGTGACAAGAATGCACTGTTTTTTTTTTTTTTTTTTTTTTTAACTGTTTAAAAAAAAAAATAGAAAAGTAGTATGAGTAATTTTTTTTAAACCAGGAATTTGACTAAATTACTTTGGTCTTTTACTTTCTGGATGATCAATTGCCCAAACATGGATAATGATGTGTCCTGATCTGTCGCTAGTTTGAACCCAAATGTAGGCAAGACTCGGAGAACTCAGGAATAAAGCAAATATATTTATTTAAACAACACAAAACAGCTGACGTGGCAGCAAACCTTACATCTTATCCATGAGGTGATGCAGAGGGAGAGCAGGACATGATGCCAAAGAGGTCTATCCAAATAAATAAGAACACCCGTAATTGACGATGAGGGACACCTAGGGTGATTAAAGTAGAGGACTTGTGTGTAGGAGCTGGAAAGACACAAGTGTGACAAGTGACACGCACCAATCCTTACACGATGAGAGTATTTACAGAAAACAAACATCCATTTTTTTCCCCCTTGTGCTTATGGTTGGTTTTGTCTGTTGTGTTTTTGACACCACCCTTTAAAAGCAGGTTTTATTTTGACCCATGGATTGTGACCTGGCAGATCATTGTGGACTGATACAGATGATTAATTTTACATCGCACAGTTAAATGAACAACCATAAATTGAGCCATGCTCTTCAGCCTTATTCTATTTTTAACCCTTCATTATATTTGTTTCTAAAAAAAACAGCTAATTTTAAAAGTTCACTTATATTAAATATTTTTCTTCAAAAGATCAAGTTATTTAGTGTTCTACATTAAACCTTTATGTATGTTCTCAACAAGACAACAGCCCCCGAAGGATATTAAAAGTTAAAGTCCCCTAACAAAAGTCTCATGTTCATAACTGCTATGAGATTTTATTTATGAAGGACATGGATGAGTACTTAAGGACTGCTGGCTATCCATTGTACAACTGTCCTTTCTAAATAGCTGCTATGACTGTAGTGTATGCCAGAAAAGAGACTTTAGTGGCTGTACTCCAAGGAGCTGTTCTTTCACAGTTCACTGCCCAGATGGTCTGCAATTATTATTACAATCCATTGTCTTCTATTGGGTCAAAAGGGCCAGAGCAAAGCATGGCCTGAGCAGATTTTTTTCAGAGCTCTTTTCTGATATGAAAAGGCTGCAAACTGAAAAAAATCTCTGACTCGAACCTGATTGTCTTCTGTAGTTCCTCTTTAACAAAAGGCAAAAGTTCACAAAAATGTGGCCAATGGCCCTGATGACCTGGATGTACAAACAGGTAGAAATGGCAGTCAGAGTAATCCCACGGAGCCATAAATGTGTCTATAAAAATGAAATAACCCCACTGATTCAACATTGTTAATCGCTCTTTGGCTATTCACTAGATTTTAATCGCTGCACCTTGCAGCCTTTGCCGGTGACAATGGAGATTGGCTGTACTGGAAACGAGGCTGAGATGAAAGTGCTTAATTACCTCCATTCAAATAGCTCTGAGGCCTTTGATAAAGAGAGATGACTGCTTTTGGGAGCAGGATATTGCTTTTGAAATTCCATAGGGTGTACAAGATCTAATATTGACTGCGGGAAGCAAGGGAACTCTGTTTTAGTAATAGCCCTGCCAGTGTAAGGTCCCCAGCCGAGGATATTGGTGCTTTTATTATTTCTTGCATCATATTTGGTTTTATTTAGAATGAATGCAAGACCATTTTGTCCATGATTTTACAGTTGCCTGTCTGCATCTGTAGCTTTAATGTTTTTTTTTGTTTGTTTTTTTTTTTGGAGCTTAAAACATGTGCCTGGTGCAGTTATTAGTTTACCCTGGTCTCACTGTAGATGCCTCCAAAATGAGTTACAAGGCAACCGCTGCTCTAAATGAGGTTAGAAGGTTATATGGAGTAACTATAACTTCTTCTAAAAGTTTGACAAAAGACATTAAGTGTCTCTAGAACTGCAGTCGTGTTCCCAGTAATTGCCCACCTATCATCTTCGTCGCTGCCGCCCCGAACACTTAACATTCAGTCCCATCCTGTGTGAGACATCAAAGTGGGAGTGTAGGGCAGAGACAGCCGGTATCGCCTGATTGGTTTCTGACCTCGGCATGGTGCCATACTGCTGTGTTTGCATACAAAACACATGCTTTAAAGAAATATTTTAGTTTTATTTTTATGTATGGCCTCTTGCATGTTCAATAGGCAAGAATTTCAAATGCCTTCTGCACAGAAATGTTTAAATTTTATTTTATCTTTTTATTGCCACAATATAGATTGTGCAAAATGTAATGCAAAAAGAAACATACGGTACTTTGTTAATACCAAATTAAACAAAAATGCAACAAACACGTTAGTTATTTAGTTGGGTTTTTTTTTGTTGTTGTTTTTAAATTAAAATGCATTTATTCTTTTATTGCTCCATTTTTTTATTTTTTATTTTTTACTATTTGTTGTGAACCTTTTCTGGTTTGTTGTGTATAAAAATGTAAGATTTTTTTCAAGAAATGTTTGCTTTTTTATTCTAAACATCTGCAGAACAGTTTTTCTGGAAGTATTCATTTTTTTTATCATTTTAGTTTTGTGTCCGTTTGCTTATTTATTGTAATATTGTAGAGTATATTTGTGAAATCGTAACTCACAAATCAAACAACAATTTGTTGTGAGCTGAGATTTTTTTTATTTTTTTATTTTTTTATCTTGGAATAATTTGCATTAATTTAATCACTGTTAGTAGGTGTCCAAGCATTGCAGCCATGTTTCCATGCTTCCAGCTGAATGCAAACTTGGGAACTCTATTGAAACTGTTTAGTTTATTATTATTATTATTATTATTATTATTATTATTATTATTATTATTATTTTGCCTTTCTTTCTGTAAACTTGTGTAAAATAAAATAAAGTATTATTTATTAAAAAAAAAGTCTCTATGTCTATAAAGATGTAATAATCATGTCATTCTAAATAAATTTGTTTTCTGTTTTTTGACTAAGTTTGCCAGGTCCTCGGAGGCTTTAGGAGAAAGTGGGGCCAAAGCAGCCAAAGAAAAATGTTCAAGTCACTTTTTTATTGCGTATTACAACATCTGAGCTTTTTTGAATGAAAAACTGTACTTCAACTTGGTAATTTGTTTGGTTTTCCTTAACCACAGTTAATCCCTAGTTATCCATCTTTATTTCAAGAGCATGCAACATCTACCCTTTATCTTTCCTGCTAAACCTCGGTCGTACGAACAAGATATCCCCCGCCTTCCAACACTTCATGGTGTTTTCAGGTACTGTTTTCTTTCTGCTCTTCTCTTAGATATTTTTATAATTCACTGCAGCTATTTCTGTTTTTTATACTGAAGCCGAGGAAATAAATTATCTTGTTTTAGTATTTGTGAGTGGTTGACACCATGTACAGTTTGAAGATGCAACATAAAGATTTTGTTTGCAGTGTGATGTGGAATAATTTCACAGCAGTTCCTCTGCTTAACTGACCCACTTTTCTCCTTATGTAAGAGAACATCTTTGTAGAAAGCCCTTATTTTGCTAGTTTGCTGAATTTATCACAACTTGCATCTCCCCTGTCTGTTTCCCATAGGAAAAAATGATTCCCTGTGAAAACGTTTTGCCTTTAAGTGCTATTATCACTGTACAAAAGTTTGTTTCAGGGCTTTTTGTTGTCCAGCAAGTGGGCATTGATAGCAATAGGCTGTTTTCCTTTGAACAGAGTAATTATTTAGATTGCTTTTTGTTGCCTGTCTCAAATTACTGTCTGCTTGATGGTTGCCTGGTGGTTTGATTGATGGCTTTAATTGAGCTAGTTTGACAGAAATACTTTTTTTTCTTTCCTCAGGTTTGAGGGGGGTAGTTGCTTTCAGCCTGGCCATTAGAGACACATCAACAGTAGCAAAGCAAACCATCCTCACCACCACACTGCTTCTGGTGGTCTTTACTGTCTGGGTGCTGGGTGCGGCTGCCGATCCCCTCCTTCACTATCTGGACCTCAGGTTAGTGCATCAAGTTTGACACAAATCGTCACCATTTGTTCATCTCTGTGCCCTTTGCCTGTTTATGTCATGCTTACAAAGTCAGAGAAAGATTCATGAGACACTTGTTCATATTCGTCTTTAAGTTATTGAGGTTTGTACATGTTTGAGTTCAGCCTCTTGCTTAGCTTTTTAGGTTCTGTGTGCATGTTTCAGCTTGGTCCACAGCTATGGCATGAAAGGTTGCAAAGCAGCTACACAGAAATGCAGCTTGCTGTCCTGTTCACATTAAATACAACACAAAAATTATTGGATAATATGTTGCACGTAATGACAACACACAAGGAGGCTGCTAATTTTCCCTTTAAAGTCTGGTTGTAGTCTGTGATTTAAGGCCAGTAGGCGATAATGATTGAGGCATGCAGAAGAGGCGGGAAGCTTGCAAGGCGGTAATTAGTTACTTATATTATTAAAGTGCAATCTATGGCCTAGATCACTGTGGCATAATTGACTTCCAGACTCTTTTGAGACAACTTGTGCTCTGCCTGTCAGTATGACCTGATAAATCAGCTTGGAAAACATTTTGAATATGTAGTTATTGGGTCAAAGTAAATGTTCTTTCTTTATTCAGAATTTTTTAAGATAAATAATGCAGAATGTAAGTAACACTAATCTGGAGCTAGTGCATTAAAAACTAAAGTGCATTAAAAACTAAATAAATAGACTAAAGTGCATTAAAAACTAAATAAATAGATTAAAAATTATTAAAATACAAAAATGTTTAACACCAGTTTATTTGCATTCACTTAAAACAGCAACAAGGCCACCCAAAGTTCTATACAAACAAACAAACAACAGGCAACACATAGGCAACATACAAAATTAAGTTAAAAAAATAATAAAAAACAGAATATAGACATAAAATCATCACAGATAATAAATATAATGACCAAACAGACCATCTGGTGTTGAAAGCAACGGAATAGTAGTGAGTCTTTAAATGGGACTTGAAAACCGAGAGGGAGGGGGCCTGTCTGATGAGCAGAGGTAACTTGTTCCAAAGTCTTTGGCCTGCTACATAGAAGGCCCTGTCACCTCTGCGTTTAAGATGAGTTCCTGGAACTGTGAGAAGTAACTGGTCCGCTGACCTCAGAGAACGTGGTGGGACATACGGCTGTAGCAAAGACGGCTTTTAACACCCCCACCAGTCATTACGAGTACCTAGTTATGCCATTCGGGCTCACCAATGCTTCTGCAGTTTTCCAAACATTAGTAAATGATGTACTCAGGGACATGATTAACCAGTTTGTTTATTTACCTTGATGATATTCTCATTTTTTCTCCAAAGACATTACTTCACATAAAAAACATGTCAGATCAGTGTTGCTAAGACTACTACAAAACAATTTATTTGTGAAGGCATAAAAATGTGAATTCCATCAATCGCTTTCTTCATTCCTTGGTTTTGTCATTTCACCCAATAAAATAACAATGGACAGTAACAAGGTATCTGCCGTCCTCAAGTGGCCCACACCCAAAGACAGAAAACGGCTCCAGAGGTTTTTGGGTTTTGCCAGTTTTTACAGAAAATTCATCAAAGGTTACAGTCTGATCTCTGCTCCCCTTCACAAACTCACTTCTTCTAAAACTAAGCTTTGTTGGAACGAACAAGCAGAATGTTCTTTCTCCATACTTGAAAGACTGTTTTCTACTGCACCCATCCTGCATTCACTTGACCCTGACAGACAGTTCATTGTGGAGGTTGATGCCTCCATCTCAGGAGTAAGGGCAGTTCTCAGTCAGCGCAACTCTGAAGGCAGAACTCACCCCTGTGCTTTCTTTTCTAAAAGTCTCTCACCAGTAGAAAGGAACTACGATGTGCGGGATTGAGAACTCCTGGCAGTCAAACCGGCACTTGAGAAATGGAGGCGTTGGCTGGAGGGCGCCAGAGAACCATTTCAGGTTTGGACTGACCACAAGAACTTGGGAGTATTTAAAAAAAGCTGAGACTTCATCCCAGACAGGCTAGGTGGGCTCTGTTTTTCTGTTGATTCAATTTCATCCTATCTTATAGACCAGGTGTCAAGAACGCTAAACTGGATGCACTCTCCCATATTAGAGAGGGAAATAAGGACCACACGCACAACAATCAGGCAGAGTTTGTCCTGCCCAACTCTGTACGACTCTCCATCACGCTACTGGAAAAGGAGATAAAACAGGCCAACCAGGCTCAACCTCCTCCAGAATGTCCAAGAACCGGGCGTTCATACCTGTACCTCACATCAAGAAGGTACTCAAACTTTGTCACCAGTCTCATCTATTTTGTCAACCAGGTATAATAAAGACCCTGGCTTTAGTGAGGGCTCAATTCTGGTAGAAGGACCTGGTCAGAGACTTTAAGGACTACGTCTTCTCATGCCCTAAAGGCTGTCAGGCTAAGACCTTGTGATGCCCACATATAGGCTATCTACGACCACATCCCATTCCTTCACGTCCTTGGTCCCACATAGCCATGGATTTTATCACGGGCCTCCCATTACCCTCAGACTATGCCGTCATACTTACTATTGTGGACCGTTTTTCTAAGATGGTCCACATAGTCCCTCTCAAAAAACTCCCATCTGCCAACGAACTGAGTAAGAGCATGGTCAGAGGTGTTTTACCTCCATGGACTGCCCACAGATATTGTTTCTGACTGTGGCCCTCAGTTCATTTCTCATTTTTGGAAGGAGTTTTGTGGACTACTTGATATATCTGTAAGTCTCTCTTCAGGTTTTCATCCCCAGACCGATGGCCAAAGCGAGAGAGCTAATCAAGAGGTGGAGACCAAACTATGCCTACTGTGTGAGAGGGAGCCGACTATATGGGCTAACAATCTTCCCTGGGTGGAACATGCCATAAATTCTCTTCCTTCAGCAGCTTCAGGTCTGTCTCCTTTTTATGCAGTCAGGTTTTCAACCACCTGTATCTTCCATCCAGGAAAAAGTGGCCCAGGTCCCATCTGCCCACAGAGCAGCCCTCAGATGCCAGCATATCTGGAGGAGAGCCAGAAGGGCTCTCATCAAAATATCTGCAGTCTACATCAGGGGTGCCAACTGACGTTGCTACCAAAACCCACCCTACCAGGAGGGCTAGAAGGTCTGGCTCTCAACTAAAGACCTCCCTCTTAAGGTGGAGTCACAAAAATTGGCAACCTGCTTTGCTGGTCCATTCCCTATAGCCAAAGTTATCAACCCAGTGGCAGTACACCTTCAACTACCTCGGTCACTCAAAGTTCACCCCACCTTCCACGTTTGCAGGTCAAACCCCTGGTGTCGTCACGTTTCTTCTTTCTACCACCTTTCATTTTATTTTTTTTTCATGAGATCACGTTTATTGTTATATAATTACTGTATTTTATAAAATGAATAAAGAAATAAACTAAAAAACTAAACTATTGTTTGTTGTGTTGTTCTTTGTGAAGATAACTTTGCTTTCAGGTAGATCCATTGAATGCAGACATGTCAGGTGGTGGAGAATGGAACTGGATTACACAGGTATCCCTGGGGAAGTCCAATATATACTTTGTTTCAGGTTCACATTTATAGATGGATGTAAGAATGGAATTTTATTTAAGTTTACAGGTTCTGTTTTATTATAACCATTACAGTGTAGGAGTACTCACTAGCAGTAGCAATAATGACCATTAGGGCGTCCAATAATTAGGAAACAGGTTTTTACTCGCTATGAGTTAACCACAGTCAGGCCTTTACCAGGCACACAAATGGGCCATGGTCTCCACAGATAAAACAATCAAAAAGGCCATGGAGTGTATTTTAACAATTCGACCTCTTTGGTGTCCAGCTTTTCTCATCAGGAGGGAGAATCCCTGAATTAAGAAGACTGACGATGGTCCCCCACACCAGACTGGGTCCTGCTGAAGATGACTAAACGAAGGTGGACAGGACCCCACCAGGTGGTGGAAAGAACATCACACGCCATCTGTCTCCAGAGGAAGAGCGACACCTGTTATAACCACAGCCAGTGCACCCCTACAAAGGAGCTGAATCAATCGCTGAGCCAGTTTGAGACTGAGCTGGTCGAGCAAAGCTCCCCACTTTGTCAGACAACTCCCACCCCCAGAAAGCCACAATACACCCCCTTTTACCCCACTTTGTAACCAGACTTATTCTTTATTCCCCCAAGAAGAAGCAAGAAGACGGACACACTGACTAAGGGCTCTCCAGTGCACACATGTCACTAGAAAATTTTAAACCATACTGATACAGAGACTTTGACACACATGAAGACATCTCCGTGGTCCTAGTGGTTATACCGCTGAGCAACAAATGGACCCCTCATTTGGGGAGGGGCTTCCAACTCATCCAAGTGCCGAGACATTGAGGGAAAGGGTTGAAAATTGATTGTTGTCTTTTATTCAATCATTTTGGGGAGAATGGAGTACAAAATGTTTTTATTTAAAAAAAGGCTAGATTTGTAAAAATGATGCTGCTTGAGTCTTAACAGACCGTTGTCACAGGGGCATGAGGCGATGTCGTATTTTCTTTCCAACAACAGAGAACCATCAGCCCCGGGGGGGTTTCCACGACATTCACACCACATCTTAGGAAATAAAGCTCAAGTAATGAGTTTATAATGTTAAACGGGGGGCATGTTAGAGGCATTTAAATTTCTTTATGTTTTATCATTTTGAACCTTACTGTGAGTTTATTAAGTGTCTTTAAAACATTACTTTTATGCTTCATCAAGTGTCTTTTAAACCTTACCTTTTCTAGTTCATCAAGTGCCTTGAGTTTCACAGGGTTTGTTGTGACCTGACCTTGTTCCTGTTTTACTAGGTGCACAAAGCTGATTATGAAAAACCTGTCATGCCTGCACGATAAACTATTAGTTTCCGCTTTATCGCCTGAGAAGATGTGCGCCTGAGGAGATGTGATGTAACTTGTGTTTGGCCTTGCTGATTACTGTTTTTCTCTGTTACTTGCCTGAATAAAAGA
>JARVGQ010000760.1:17802326-17814686 GCA_031762355.1 Hypsolebias martinsi | reverse complement strand
TGCAGCTGTGCAGCCTCCATGCCACACGTTGATGCTGGAGCACAGGATGCTCTCCACTGCACACCTGCAGAAGGAGGAGAAGACTGAGCTTCCCAGACCAGCTCATCTCAGCCACCTGAGGAAGTAGAGTATGGACTTTCTTGATCAGGCTGGTAGTGTTGTTGCCCCCAGCTGAGGTTGTCATTCACTTGCACACCCAAGTACTTGTAGCTGGAGATGACTTCCACCACATATCCTCCTATATTCAGGGGGAGGGAAGGTGTGTTTTTTTCTGTCTGAAGTCCACAACCATCTCCTTCGTCTTCTTTGATGTGAAGGTTGTTATTCCTGCACCAGCTCTCCAGGTGTTCCACCTCCTGCCTGTAGCTATACTCATCATTGTTTGTGATGCATCCTACCACAGCTGTATCGCCTGTAAACTTTACAATATGACAGCCTGGATGGGTAGGTGCACAGTCATACATGAGCAGAGTGAACAGGAGAGGGCTCAGTATACATCCCTGAGGGGAGCCAGTACTCAGGATTATGGTGGATGAGGTAAAGTTGTGAATCCTCACAGACTGAGGTATCTTTGTTAAGAAGTCCAGGACCCAGTTGCATATGGAGGGGCTTAGTCCTAGTGTGAGTAGTTTGTCCATCAGGGTCTGGGGAATCATGTTGTTGAAGGCAGATGTGAAGTCCACAAAGAGCAGATGGATGTAGGAGTCCTTCTGTTCCAGGTGGGTGAGAGCAGTATGGACCACAGAGGAGATGGCGTCCTCTGTGAATCGATTCTTGAGGTATGCATACTGATGAGGGTCCTCGTTTATGTTGATACTTTGATGTAGATAGTCATTCAGACCAGTCACTGCAGAGCTTTTAGAAACTGGGATGATTTTGGCAGTCTTCAGGCAGGTGGGAACTGTTGCCAGTTTGAGGGAGGAGTTAAAGATGTTGGGCAGCACCTCACAGAGCTGATCAGCATAGTCTTTCCGTACCTTCCCCGGGATGTTGTCTGGGCCAGTTGCTTTGTAAGGATTAATCCTCCTGAAGGTATCCTCACTTCTGTTGAGGTCATGCTGAGAAGCTCTTCTTCAGGTCGTGAGGTGAGTCTGGAGCTGGATGGTCTGTTCAGGTCTTCAAAGTGTACATAGAACTTGATGAGAGCATCAAGTATTGATGGGTCTCTAGGGCATTGTTCACTTTGGCTTTTATAAACTTTTATACACTTAATGCCCCTCCACATGCTCCATGGGTCTTGTGAGGAGAAATGTCCCTAGAGCCTCTGTGCATATGCTGCTTTGGCCCTCTTAATACCAGCATTCAGCTCTTTCCTTGTCCTCTTCAGTTCCTGTGAGTTGCCAGACCTGAAGGCGGCATCCCTGGTTTTCAGCAGGGTACATACCTCTACATTCAGCCAGGATTTCTGGTTCAGGTAGCACTTCATAGTCCTGGTGGTGGTGACATCACTGACACACTTGCTGATGTATCCAAGGACAGCAGATGTGTATGCCTCCAGATTCTGTTATCCCTCATTCATAGCTGCCTCTTTGAAAGTGAAGGTCCTGGACAGAAATTAAGAAAAAGTAAAATAATAATAATAATAATAATAAAGAGGAAGTGCCCAGGTCTCAAGAAAACATTCAAAGACCTTCAAAAATTCTGAAAAACTTCTGCTCAAAGCCACATTAAAAGATTTAAAGAACATCTGGCTTCCTGGAAGCAAAAGGTAAAGAAATGAGGGGTGGGTTCACACTTTTGCACAGTACAGTGAGTTACTAAGAACAGTCTGTTGTTTTCCTGAAGTTGTCTGACCCTCCTTCTTTGGTGCTTCAGCTTCTTTTTTATGCAAACTTCCATTTGTTTTAGTCAGCACAGCACTGACCGCAGCAGTCATGATTTTACTAATACAGCACGTAGAGTGTTTAGTCTTTGCATTTATTGATGAACGTCTCTAAATAAAAGATGCTTCTCTAAATTTTGGATTTATTTTTTTATCTTTCTTCTTCTTTTTTTTTTAATCTGGACAGTCACAACTCTTTTAAGAGTCTGATGACAAGAAGTACCGGTAGTTTTTTTTCCTGTTCATAACAGAGTTTAATTGCTATTACAAGTACTAGGAATAGGTACTTTATAATAGTACCTTTAGTGTTAGTAGGTCAATGACCGCATGTTCTGCACAAAATTTAAACAAAGTAACTTAAATTAGTTCTCATGATGTAATTTACATTTAACATCTTAAGCAAATGTTATTACCACCAGCTACCAAAGGCAAATTAATGATAATGTTTTTGTCCATGTCTAATCATGTGTTGGTGCACATGACCATGTGTGGTTTGTTGTGTTGGCAAAATGTCTGATGAACCGTCAGATGGATTTAAATGAAGCTCTCAATTTTTTTTTATGTCCATCTACAGTTTAACTTTTTAATTCAAGAAAATCTAATATAATGCCATCCCTTTTCATCAAAAGATCTTAGTTTAAAACTCTGACATGAAAGGCGGCTTACTTCAAGTAATGTTATACCTTTAATAAACAAGATTACATTAATTTTTTTAGTCTTCAACGTGCTTTAATTACTTTTCGATCCTAATACAGATAATACACAAACATGACAGTAACCTGTCTCTTAATGAGTCCCTCATGGGAGGAACAACCCAATGGGATTTGAGATGCATAAACTTGAAGGATGATTTAGAGCTTTCCTCTGAGTAAAGACATCCCCTGTAAAACGCTGATTTCCTTCATCTTTAACATCAGATGCTACGTTCCCACATCTATTTTCTTTATTTTCTCCAACCAGGAAAAAAAGCAGAGTCCAAGAAAATAGAAGGTTGCCATCATTTACTTTATGCTGCACTGAATTTTTCAAAAGGGAAACTTCTTTTGAAAAATGTCTTAACAACAGCTGCTTTCAGCATTTAGGTTTAGGAAGCTTGTATTTCAGTGTATTTAAATTACATTTACTTTGTTTAAACCCTTTAATATTGATTAAATATTATAAATGAATATAAATGAATGTGAATTATTTTCTACAGAGAAACATGAACACATATATTTGCACATATGACCACATCTATTTCATCAGCTGAGAAACAGTTTGCTCTTACTCTTTTTCGTCAGACCTGATAAAGATATTAGTTTTCCAAAAAGTGTTTACAGTTGCAGTACTATAGTAGTACCGTAGGTACTTTTTGCTTGGTTACTTTTTTCCTATCCTAAATTCCTTTATAATTGTGTCAATATTATTTTGTATGATAATTTATTGTGTTAAAGTGATAATGGGGTGGTTTCCGGATAATGGATGTGTATTCAATATTCACTACATGGAGTTTTGGAGACTTTTGTTTTGGACAGTGATAAGAACGGTTGGTGCCACGATTCAATCTTTACCATCTAGGCAGATTGCAGGAGATCAAGATGCTTCCATTGTGTATTTATTTTTCATTGGGAGGATCACAGACTTCTGTGGGAGCTCAGTTGTCATATGTATAGTAGTCCCTTATATTTCCTGGAGTAGATATGAAGTTATGCAAAGCATTCTGTGTTTTCACCTCTCTTGAACTGTATTTCCTACACAGCTGTGTTGCTACGTTGAAGCTGTCTGATTTTACTCATTTGTTACAATGGGCTCTCTTGTTTTATAGTTTAGATCTTTTCAAGTGAGATTCTGTGTGTCAAGATCTGTCTGTTTTGTGTTTTTCATTTTAGCTTTCTGTGATTCTTTTATTTTGTTTTACCAGTGTTTCCATCTTCCCCAGTGTTTTTTCCCCTCATGTAGTTCTGCTCAGGCTCTCCCACTCTCACCTATTCCTCATTGTCTTCCCCAGGTGTGCCATTGTCCATCACTGTCATCACTGTCTTGTCCGTGCATTGTGCCTTGTAAGATGTTTTTGCTTGTCTCCCTCGATTCTTAGTGCTTTTTTCATTTTGTGTATTTTTTGCAGCCACATCAACCTTTCATTTTTTTTTTTTTTTGTTTTGTTTAATAAATCGTTTTTCTTTCAATCCTCTTTTTGAGTTTGGGTTTTGCATTTTGATTCCACCATCCTAAAAATATGATATTGTTGTTCTT
Organism: Hypsolebias martinsi; assembly: GCA_031762355.1. Taxonomy (NCBI): domain Eukaryota; kingdom Metazoa; phylum Chordata; class Actinopteri; order Cyprinodontiformes; family Rivulidae; genus Hypsolebias; species Hypsolebias martinsi. The sequence continues at coordinate 17,810,632 of JARVGQ010000760.1, read as the reverse complement.
AAAATAAAAAAGCTCCAATCTAATAAGCTTTATAGTTATTTAAGTTCTGTTTGTGTTTTATTTGCATTAATCTAATCTTAATTATCTTTTCACAGAGCTCCACTTCAGAGCATACAAACTTTGGCTTCAGAGATGATATAGCTCAATTTAATATAAAACCCAAAACGGTAAACGAGAGGCTCAGAGAGGAAACTGGCTGCAGAGTAATTTCCACAAGCAGACTGTTGTTCTCCACAATAACACCCTCCTGCCTTGTTGTCTCTTTGTTGCTCTCTTCCACAGACAATGATAAAGAATGCCACTTTCTACTTGTCTCTTTCATATCTTTTTTCTCCATGTCTTTCAAGCTGGCTTGTCTTGTCTCCTTGTCAATCTTTCCAGATTCATTGCTTTCGTGGCAACCCATTCTGTCATTGTCAAGTCAGCAGATTATCCTCTATCGTGGTTCAAAAACCTGGCATCTTCTCAATCTATTCTCTTTCCCAAAGCTTCCTGTTTGTTCCACACCTCGCCTGGCCTTTTCCCGCTTTTCCTTCAGCTTGCTGACAGAACTTGTCGAAATGGAGTCTATTCCACCAGCTGAAGGCAAGCCACTTGAGCCTGTCACAGCCTGCCACATCCCAAAGCAATTTGCCCAGCAACGTAACAACCAGCTCCAGCAATGACCCAGAAAATCTGCGCTTAAAAATGACAGATCTTTTGCAACTATTTACCAAAATTGCTGTGCAATTTAACAACAATTTCAAGCCCCTTTTCACTGTTCTGCTGGAAAGAAGAATAGGGCTGTGTTATAAGGGAAGAATCAATAGGGAAGAGGAGAGGTTAAGGTGGGAGAGAAGATATAAAATTAAAAGGAAGTGTGATGAAAGCCGGAATTTTAGAATTGCGCCGCTCAAGGTGGCTGCATGTTGGAGTAGCTGTTACTTTCATTCTGGGATATCGCTTTTAAAAACTTTATTTCCTCTTTTTCTGGATGTAAATGGCATTTATTGGATGATTACTTCCTCTGGTATTGGCTAATGTACAGCTGGAAGGATTTTTACTGAAACCTTTTTACTTTTGGACATTTGCTATGAAGCGTAACCTTGACCACAAGGTGGTTTTTACAACCGGGAGCAGCTGATTAACATCTCAAAGCTCAAACATTACCTCAAATACAGCCCTAAATCCCAAATGAGTTGTAAAGGAGGTGCTGTGGATGCATCTCCGTCTACCTGGCGAAGGTGCTCGAGTGACTGATTGCTGAAATCCTTGGAGCTGGCAGGAAATGTGGCTCATGACAACAAGAAAGCCAGGATCATCCCCCAACACCTGCAGTTGGCTGTCTGCAATCGTGAGGAATTCAGCAAGCTGCTGAGAGGAGTGGCCGTCGCTCAGGGAGGAGATCTGCCCAACATTCAGGTGGTCCTGCTGCCCAGGAGGACTGAGAGGCCCACTGGGTCTGGGTGGACAGGTCGGCATCTGCAGCCAGTTTCTTCAGATCCACTGCAGGAAGGACTGCTGCAGTTTATTCCTCCCCACAGCATCTAGAACATCTCTTAATGAAACCAGGCTAATGAGTTACAACAACATTTAATTTCCCTTTGGGATTAATAAAGTATTTTGAATCGAATCGAATTGAAGAGTGATCTGCAAGGTGAAAATGGATTTGGGAAAATAAAAATAGAGTTTGTTGGAATATCTCTCAAACCTAAGCTCAAATGAAGAACAAACCATCAAAAGGGGCATTTCTCACACCCAAGTATTTGCATAACACAAAACAGTCTCCATTGTGCTCAGTACTGAGAGAGTATTGAAATTTGAGATGCAAAACAGGAGGAGGAACAATAATTTGAGGGGGAGAAATTAAAGCAAATTCAGAGCAAACAAAGCGTTGCATTGTGGAGGGAAATCAGCCAAGGCGAAACTCTGAACACGGTTAAATAGATGCAGGACTCTATGCTGATGAGAATGTGCGGAGCTGTTACTGCAACAAGGCCTCGGTTTAGAATAAAAGCCTTTTGTGTCATCACTTGCAAAAGCCTCAGTGACAGATTGCATCAAGAAGTGACTTGAGCAACAAACGCTAAGTTGCAGCGTTAACTGCAGACTTGTAGGAACATGCATTCACTGCCTTTTTCTTTTGTTTGTACATTGCGAGACATTTCACACCAACAAAACAATGGTTGTGCCTTTTTTTTCTTCTAGTTACAATTACCTTGAATGAGGCTTGTTAGAAATGGTTTTGTCTCCTTATTTCACTTCATAGCCAGCCGGCAGCCAGTCGGCCTCCCCCTCCCAGCTCTGCTGCTTCATAAGAGCCCCACACCTCGACAGGATAATCACAGCAGCCATGTAGCGTATCAAGCACAATTGCGGCCCTGTTTTGTCATTCATCAAATGTTTTCCCGGCTGACATTTTCTTGGTGTGATGTTGAAGACGAGGCTGATTTTGATGAAAGTGTTTGAAAGGTCAAGTTCAAATGGAGCCATGTTAAAAGCTGGCTTCCAGCCCTCATTGCAGAGTTTCAGATTGCAAAAGACTGACTTTTCAAACAGACTGTAACCCTTTGTGACTTGACCTTTTTATTGTTTTATTTTAATTAGTCAAAGTTTAACGATACATTTTTCTTTTTAATTGCAGAGTGGAAGAAGATGAGGCTGGTGAGGATCCTCATAATGATTCCTCTGAGGTAAAATAACGAGATTAATCTTTTTTATTCACAGTTATTTTGTCCTATCTGGCAATAAAAGGTACTTTAATCTAAAGGTTTTACTGTTATATTTTATATCTATTGTTAGTTGTAGTTTTTATTAGCTTTCATTACACAAATGGTCTTCTAAAGAGCAACTCATGGAACATGGTGGTCACAAAACTAGCCAATGTGATGTTTAGTTGTAATTTAAATCTAATAAAATGACCATGATGTTTGGACTAAAGCATATTTTTACATTGGAATTTGAACTTAACTGATGTCTTAATAAACTCAATGTTTTTTAGGAGCAGCATTAAAGAGAACTATTTTTTTGTTGTTGTTGTTGTTTTCTTTCGGCTTTTCCCTTCTTCAGAGGTCGCCACAGCGAACTAAGTCACACAGAGACATGGCATTTATTTTTTTTTGCCAGATGTCCTTCCTGACGCAACCACAGACCACCAAGCTACCACAGCCCTCTGTGTGGAGCAGAGAGCTGCTATCTAGGGTGCCCGGGGGAGCAGATGGTGGGGGCCCAGAGTGGGGCAAATGAGGTTGGAGGCAGGTGTGGGTGCTTCACCTATCCCACCCACATTTTGATGTTGTCTGTACCGGGAGTTGAACCAGCGATCTTACAATCACAGGCCCACCTTCTCTAACCTCTGCACCACCACTCCCTCCAAAACAGAAATATGTTTAAAATCACTAGGAAAAAATGTTTAGGGGATCAGAGGGTAATGTTTGTAAAGTTAAACTAACATGAAGCTGGAGTATGAAACGTTTTTTAGACAGAAAAATTGAAGTCCATCTATCTATCCCTCCTTCCATCCATCATCTTTACCCGCTTATTCCTTTCTTGGTCGTGGGAGTTGCTGGTGCCCATTTCCAGCTATCACTGTGTGAAAGGCAGGGTAAAAAATGGAGTCATCCAGGAAATCGTTAATTCACACATTAACATGTCCATAATCACCTGTTATAGTAATTTCCTGTGAAATACTTAAGACTAGACAAAGAAGACAAACAACGCTGCCATGTTTGCAATTTACTTGGTCTTAGTTAAACAATTATTGTTTTTACTCATTTTTTTTTTTTTTTTTTTAAGTTTTCATTAATTATTGGGGCGGCTGTAGCTGAGTGGGCAAGCGTAGTCGTACTTCAATGCAAGATTTGGGGGTTCAATTCCACCAGCAGTCACATGCTGAGGTGTCCCTGGGCAAGACACTGAACCCCTCATTACCTCTGATGTGTGTCCCATCGGTGTATAAATGTGATAAAGCACTGATTATTCTCTGTAGAGATCTAGTAGTGTGCCTGTATGAATGGGTAAATGAGGGCGCAGCTTGTAGTGTAAAGCACTTTGCATGTCTTTATAAGATAGAAAGGCGCTATAAGTAGTCTATTTACCATTAAGTTCCAGTAGTATCCAAACAGTATTCAAAGCTTGTACTACTTCACTTCCCGATAAACACAATTTTTTGTCTATGTATTTGCACAAGCAGTACCCAGCAATACAAAGATACAGTATCCCATTATGTATTGTACATCTTTTTAAAGGCCTACCACGGTCTCTCTCTAATAGCACAGGATCTGTTCAGCTCCTTTCATCTTGTTTCTGTTTATATCTTACTCCACCTAATATCAAAGTAAAGAGAAGTTCAAGAGGAGGAACTGCACCGTTTTATCACTGACTATGTGTACCACATCCTTGCCAGCTCGGCTAATGTTTCCGTGTCACCCATATACAACCCTTTCATTCTTCACCATCACTGCAAACCGAGCAACTCCCCTTTCATCTTCTTTGACGTGACTTTTATCTGCACGTTCTGAAGCAGACAGAATCCATGAATCTTGTTAACGTTGAGTGGACAAATAATGAAAGCTGGGATGGGGTAAGGTCAAGCTTTAAGGCTCTTCATTATGTAAATGGTTGAATATAACCTTGCCGTGATGTGTGTCCAGGACATTTAGGGGTGTGGTCTTTAGCGGAAATGAATCTTTTGGGACTTGACAGTTTATGAGATCAGGAATTTCCTATATGAGTGCAAGCGAGGGTCATTATGGTAGAGGTGGTCCACAGGTTTTACAGGAGATCAGGTTTTCACAGTATCCATAAGCCACTTCAGACGGTCTCTGCATGACGAAAACTAATATGGATTCTCTTGTGGTCCACAGGTTGTTTCAGAGAGGCCAGATGCAACATGGAGCCTCTGGCGCCGTCTGGACCACCAGTATCCTTTCACTCCGTTAAGTTCAAGAATAAAAATACTTAGTTATGCACTGAAAAACAATATTCATAACAAACAAAACAACAAATACCTAGTTATTCAAGCTGTTAAATGAGGGGTTTGTCATAGTCTACTGAAATGAGTTATTTCCAGCTTTATTCCTCTAGATATGTTGTTTTCAGTCCCAATAAAACTGTTGCAAATTAGAATTTAGGTAGCTTTCACCTTCAGTTATTGATACAAACGTGAAATGTAAGGCAAAAAATCATCCTCAGCTCATCACAATTTATCTGTTTTAACAAAACATAATACCTACCAGCACCTCTAAAATCAATCAAAGTGTTTATAATATTTGTGCTAATCCAGAACAGCAATTTCATATATCCATGCTAAACCAAGTGAGGGTCAGCTACAGTTTTATTCCTAAACACTGAAGACTTTATCATTAGGCAAAACAAATGATTGGCTCTCAAGCTTCAAAACAACTAATCAGGAGGAAGCCACTAGACATAAAATCATTTGTTTTAAGATTTTCTAAGACCAAATCTGCAAGGATCAAAGTTTGCATGTTTTTTTTTTTACTTTGCTTCTCAGCCCTGTGCAGTATAAGTTCATAGCATTTAACAACCATCTATGCTTTATTTCAATTACTGTGATTTTTTTTTTTTTTGTTTGTTTGTTGCTTGTTCTCTAAATGGGGTGTTGTGAGTAGCACCATTTCTTGACAGCCAAAAGAACTTTGCATGTTAATTTTGCCACTGGAGGGCTGCATGCCTGTTTTTTTCGTGGGCTCTATTATCCACCAGCAATTACTGACCCATGTGAAAGTGGCCATATTTTGCTCTATCACTTGATATTGTTGATGGAATATAAAACAAAAACTGAAACGTGAATAGGTTATTAAAATATTCCTTTAATACTGTATAGTCAAACCAATGAATATAGTTAAAGTTAGCATCCACCCCGATATCTTATGGCATATTATATGGTAGGACAGGTTTATTCATTAAACTCTGATGCAGAAATGTGTCAGGACATACAGTTAGAAAGAAATTCACGGAGATATTGGTAAACCTGAAAGTATTGTAAACTAATATTTTCTTTACTGATGTTGTTTGGATCACATTTCCAAGCTCTGTTCCTTGGTGAATAGAAAGAAATGTAGGTTTGACACTCCATCAATCAGACTTTTATGGTATGATGACCAGACAGAAGCAACTTTTGACTAAAGGACTCGATGGCCTACTTAAATAAATATGTCATAAAGACAAAGCAGTTAAACGTGCAAAAATTGATAGAATGACCATCAAACCAAAATAAGCTGAATCTGATGAAACAAGGTTTGACATTTTAAGCCCAGTTTCTCTATAAATTATGTAGTAAACCAGGAGCTGAGTGTCACTGTGTTAATACTAACCTTTTAGTCAAACATGATGATGGCAGATTCATTCTATGGAAGCATTAATCCATGAAAATGCATAAAACCTAAAATATTACATTTTTACTGTAGAGTACTGAGTGAAACCGTTCAGCTTGTTATAAGAGACCAGTCAGGACCTTTCAGCTGATTTTCATGAGGTCTGCATCGAGTTTAGGATAATCTAATTTTAGGATTTGCTGGCCTCATGACTTGGCCTGGTGTTTAGTAGGAAGCAGATTGTTGCACTCTCCGCCAAAACAACAAGATGCAGATCTATGAAAAAAACATACAAACTATTCATTTGTCTGTTTGATGTGTTGGCAATTTAAGTTTTATGTGCATTTAAAACAAACTGAATAAGGAGCGATAATGTTTTGTTTAGCATTGTATTATTAAATCAAAACCATGGACTGACACTGCGACTGCTCTAGCCATCAGAAAGCATCTATCAAAACAAGATAAAGTGTAAATGGGATGCAAAATGCAGGGTTTTTTTGTGATTTGCATTGCTTTGTTTGTTGTTTTTAATCTTTTGCGAGTTATATTTGAATATTGTTATTTATTGTTTTTTGTGCTTAATTTGTATCTCTTTGTTTATAGGCTGGATGTTTGTAGTCATTCAGATTTTAGGGTTAGGATAATCTATTGATTGGCATAGTTTTGACTTTTCTCCCCACAAGACATTGGCTGCAATTTTAAGTGTTTTATGCCACTTGATACAGACACATGAATAGTTCTTAGATATAAAGGCACTTAAATAAAGTGATGAACCAATGTATGTAATGATCTCGGGGAATCCAAATCAGTACGAGACCCAGAACAAGACAAGACTCCAAGATAAATGTTTAATAGTGTTTATTATATACAGTGGGTGATGGTATTTACAGGTGTTCTCCTGGAACCCAGGTCTGGACGTTGAGGTGGAGCATCGAGGTAATCCAGAAAAGTGTTCCAGAGATGGAGGATCAGGCAGGGCCAGACAGGCAAGTGGCTGGAAGGCAAGGTGCAAGGAACAAGGAACAGAACCAAAGCTGAACCAGGACTGGCCAGGACCCAAGGAGCCAAGATGACATGGAAAAGTATAATGTTCCAGTGGAGAGTAGCACTCAACTGCAGCCTTAAGTAGTGTTGACTCTCATAAATGGCCGACAGCTGGTGGCAATTAGCGTTCATCTTGAAGAGAAGAGCTGCAGATGGTGGTACTCTTTCAATATAGGCTCAATATAAAAAGATACCTTAACAAATAACCAATTCAATTGATATTTTAGCCCATCTTACCAGCAGCTTGATGCAAATATACAATATGTTCCTGTTTATTATGTTGAATATATGTTAAATACTGAAGCCATCTCAATTTAACGGGAACTAAATAGTGTTATTGCACCAAAAAGTTTAGTTTCCAAGAGATAATAGGCAAAAATTCCCACGTGTGTCCAAAGAAATTGATGAATTTGATGAACAAAATAGGAAGTAGCCACCATGAAACAAAACCTGATGTTTTTGTTCAGCTGCTCTCCTCAGCAAGCAAACTCGCTCAAGAGATTTTGCAACTGAATATTGAATACCCTTCCTGACCCAACCTGGACTCAAGCCTGCAGCCTCAGGATTACGACCGCAGTACTGACCACTGAATTACCACGACCTCCTCTTTGAAACAAAGTATCCAAAGAGAATTTGAATGATATCTTAGTTAAACAAAAAGGGAAAATTTGCATACATTTTACAAGGACCCTGAGAGGTAAATCATATTTCAATGGGTAATATCTGTTTGGAAATCAATTTAATTCGTAGATGCAATTTTATGTTAGTGGCACGCTTTATGTAAGGCATTTTTGTTTTTAAAACTTAAAAATTTGTGGGAAATAACATATTTTGCTTTGTGGCAGCATGTCAAAGTGTCTCAAGATCTTATTTAAAATGTTTTATTTAAGTTCTTGGTTATGTGTAGCCGCAACACTGGTTTGTTCCTTGATGTTTGGGTGCTATATA
>JARVGQ010000760.1:17761222-17776946 GCA_031762355.1 Hypsolebias martinsi | reverse complement strand
TATGCCTGTTAAATCAGTGAGTTTTTTTGAGGGAATGGCCGATGTCCGATATTTAACTTTATTGCTAATATCGACTGATACCATGCCAATAATAACGTGCATCCCTAGTTATATAAATTTACTTGAGTTCAAACAATTCCACAAATGACCAACAACTAACAAGTTGCCTCGAACATGCATTCTTTTAAGCTTTTTTCAATGTAACCCCTTAAAAAATGTGATTTGTGCTTCAGGGTCCCCTGCTGCTTTAACACATCGTTCAAGATAAGTTAAATGGAAGATGAGATTGCTAATGATTGCTGTTTTCCAGCATCCTCATGCTATCAGGATGTGAGCAGGAGCCATTACAGACCCTACATGAGTTTAATGTTCAGTCACACAATCACAAGTCAAGACAGCTCTTTTGTTTTCATTCATTGTTTTCATCTTTCATTTTGTCCTTTTCCTCTCATCTTTCTCCTGCTCCTTCCATTTTGCCGTTCCCTTGAGCGAGATGCTTCGCATTAACCAGGGAATCAGATGCTGGGGGACTGAGTGCACTTGGCTCCATGTTTGTGTCTCACTGTTTGTGCGTGCTTTGATTTGTGTGCATCTCAAACGCAGCGAGTGGGTGAAGGAACAGTTGATGAGCTTCCGCTGCCAGGGCCTGTCTCTCTTTTGCTGGTTTCCTGTTAAAACTACGGGACTGATGAATTTCTTAATCAGAGTATAGTCCTCACCTTGACTCATATCTACATATGGAAAATTAATGAAATGCTGGTTTTTCAAAAAAGACGCCATTGCATATCTTTATTCAACTCTTTACACCTCCCTAAATCCCACAGGTGACACATTATCACCTTATTCATCTCCCTCGTTTGCATCTCATATGATCCCGTTTCCCCAGGGCTCCCTCTGAGAGATGATTTATTGCTCCATCTGGAAAGGATTGCAAAATATTCCAGAGGGCAGCAAAATACCTTCTTCCAGTAGCTCATATGTAGGTAAGTGTGGACAATAATGAATTTATGCTCCCCTGTAGGGATGGTGTGGTCGGATGTGAAGCGTCTATGGTACCAAGGGCTGGAAGACTTCCTGGAAGAGTCGAGGAACCAGCTAAGCTTTGTGATGAATTCACTCTACTTGGCCACCTTCGCTCTTAAGATAGTGGCTCATAGCAAGGTACCCAAACACACAAATTATTCATTCACTTAAAACATAAATTGTTACAAATAGCTTGGTTGATGATTGATTAAAGGCTGCCAAAAACTGGATTCAGCATTAACTATATTTAATTTGTTTCTGGGACTAGTATTTCTTTTTGCAAAAGATTCCTCTCACGGCTTTTCCTAGACCTAAGTTCATGCTGAAATGAATCAAAATGTTGCAATGAATTATTAAATGAGCACTAATGCATCAGCCGGATCAATATACCTGATGGAGTAATGAGAATAGATCCAACACTGAGGTTAAGGGACATCTGTGAGCAGTTTATCAACAAGCAAACTTGTTGCCCATAACTCATCACACTTTACAGCTGTGACTGGGTTAAAGGCTGAATATAGTACTTAATAAATCTAATCTATTTTTTCCACACACATGTTGACTACCAAAAAAAGAAGCTCAGTTCAGTTTGTTTAGCATGTGTTTGATACTGCCCCCTAGTGGCAACAGGCTGCAACAAACGCACAAAACTCCAGCAAAATTTTAATCCTGTCAAAGATGGTGCATCAGGCAGGGACTCAGTGGAGCTCAGACAGCAATCAGCCATTAAATAAAGGTTTATAATCAGGAAGAAAACACTGTGTAAACTACACCCAGTCACAGGAATAAAATCAGATTAGTTTTCAGATAATTTCAGGAATACCCACGGCCTCAGTGCGGTTAGTGCTGTTTGTATCTCATGTTGTCCTTCAGGATAAAATATATAGTTTCTTTGACGTTTCAAACAAGTAAAATGTCTTTAAAATAATCCCTCCTGTTTAACTGTCATGTAGTGAATGCATTTCTGAATGTTTGCTCAATCTGCAGTTCAAAAACAAGGAGATAGATAGGAAGAACTGGGATGCCTTCCATCCCATCCTGGTGGCTGAGGGCCTCTTTGCCTTTGCCAATGTCCTGAGTTACCTACGGCTCTTCTTCATGTACACCACCAGCTCCATTTTAGGACCACTACAGGTGAGCAATCATCAACGGCATAATATTACTAATTTTATGACAATTTAACGTACATATTTATAGTAATGTAACCATGATGCACTTTGATTGATACATAAGACATAGATAATAATGATGAAACTACTTTTTTTAATTTTCTTTCACACAGTCAGTCAAACCACCCACTCTCTTCCGCTGAATGTGAACATTCAAGGGCAAGCCCACACTAAACATCACACCAGCTGTGCTTAGCAGCTCGATACCATCATCATAAGCTTTGAGTAAAAGCACAGTGACTTTGAGGTGTAGATTAATGAGTTATGCTGAGATCATCTAATAAACTAAATCTTAACATGCATCACAGTTTGGCTTTCATCATCTATGAATGATTTAATAGATTATTGATACCTGGAAATATTTTACAACTAGGGCATTAAGACAGTCTACAATTTGTTTGTTCTTCATTTTAGACTCATTTCTATTTAAATCTGGCAGACTTTATGACTTGTGGCTATCTGAAGAGCAAACATGGCTGCATGCAACCAGAAACTCTGTAGTCATATAGTCAACTGGTAACATCTGGTGAACTGTATCTACAGACCTCCATTTGTTGGCATCAAATCTTTTTGATATGTTTTAATTTATATGGAGTCTTTTAAGTTACAAACACACACATTACATGCAGGCCAATGGGAAAAAAAATGCTGGAATGAGGAGTTTTTAGTAAATTTATCTGAGTTTTAGTAAAGCTTCATTCTGTTGGACAGTTGTTGCAGGAGTGTCATCTTACAAGTATCCAGTTTAGTGCAAAACAATTGAAGAAAGAAAATAGCAGAATTGCTCTGTTATGTAATATTATAACTTTTGAACTAAAAGGAGATCCAATTTGGGCTTTTGTCAAATCTGAGACAAGTCAGAAATCTGGTTTGCATATTTTTCACTTGGGCTCTATAACAGTTTCATTGCAATAAGTGTTTTTTTATCATAAATCCATGTACTATTAGTCAGCTTCTTGGAAAATGTGTACAAACAGCCAACATCTGACTTTGTGCTGGAAGTCCAGGGTTTTATTTTCCCTCCATGTGTGTCCTGTTTTACATAAAACTGTCTTTAGGTATGAAACAAGATTAGTATATTTGTTTGGATGTCTTCCTGTCGTTAAGCCTGGGCCATGCCTGTGGTTGGTGTATAAAACAGATGCTCAGCAGCTTGTTAATGAGCACTTTTCAGACGAAATCGCTCTCTCCTCCCGTTTCTGCTCCACTCACGCCGTGACGTCACCACATAGCTCGGCAGGATGGAAAAATGATCAGCTTTGGAAATAAATGTGGCCGTGCGTTCGTTCACACCCACATGGCAGGCGCGCCTCTCCACAAATGCACATGCCCCCACACATTTCAGCACATTTGTGATATCTGACTGGTCCAGCATTCCATCCAGCTGCACACAGACAAGCTCCTTCTGCCGTGCACACACACCCAGACGGTGACTCATGACGTTGGGAGCTGCAGTAATGAAAGTTCCTGTGAAACAGTCTTTCCTGAATGTATCGACTCACGTGTCTGCGGGGAAGCAGCCCCTGCTGTGTTTGGAAATAGTGAAAGTGTGCAAGACTGTATCTGTCCACTCGTGACCCAGACTTAACCTCACTGACAGCGTGCCCATCATACCTGAAGGACTCCTACGTGTAGAGACGTGTTTTGGAGAACCAACATCAGGTTACACAAGACAAGCTTTTTTTTCTCAAGGGTTTTCAGATTTTAGTGATATTATTACATGAAAAACACTGAAAATCAGTATGCTTAGAGATTAGTTTTTCTCTCTGTATCTATATGTTACTAACGTATTTGACATTTTACTTTATTGAGTTTTTCACTCAAAGCAGCTGTATTTGTGTGTAAACTGGTGTAATTGATATACATGTGAGGTCTTCTGCAGACAACGTTGCATATTATGTCCAGGCTCTGTTTGTTCTGTTACTAAGCTGGTCTGTTTGTCATGTTGGCCAAGCAGGGAGCAACCTCAGCTCCTAAATTACACACGTGCATGGTGGTCGAGGAATACTCAGGAGTTTACGTGTGACAAGAGAATATATCACCCTAACAAACCAAACCTTCTGCTCAAACAAGCTGCCTGGACTCCAGCTCAAACACGCCATTGTCATTTACCCCAAGGTGCAGGCTCAGTGGTCGCACTGGACACACTGAACACTTGTGTTTCTTAAAGACATATTCAGGCATGTTTTTGGACAGATATGCTCCTCGGGTCTTTAAATAGTGGGTTTTCATTAGCCTGAGAGCCATCTTTTCAGCTTTGTTCATGTTTGTCCTTCTCTCAGGTACAGTGAAGTGAGAGCTTTCCAGCTTATAAATGATGTTGCTTTTTCTACTTACCCATGTTGGCACTGTTGCTAAGCAAAGAAGATAGACATAAACTAAGCTACAAATAGACAGAAAAAGAGAAGACAGAGCTCATAGCATCACAATAAGGCGTTCATTGTGCCATCTTTCTTTTTCCTTCAAAGTAGATAGTAATAAAGTACATAATTAAAGTAAATAACTAAGACATGTTGGTAATAGTTTAACTGCTTCAGTGCCTCTTTCCTCTGGGGTCCCACAAGGCTCTATTCTTGGACCCCTGTTCGTATTGTATTTGCTCCCCTTGGGGTCTATCCAGAGGAAACATGGTCTTTCATTTCATTGTTATGCTGATGATTGTCAGATTTATCTGCCCTTAAAACCCAACTTTTCCTGCTCCATTTGCCCTCTGTTAAAATGTCTTGATGATGGCTTCCTTTTTTTTAAGTTTTAATCATCAGAAAACTGAAGTCATTGTGTTTAGCCCTAGTGCTTCTGTCACTGATCACATAAATCTTGACTTTCTTCAGCCTTATCTTAAGGAGTCCATTATGAATCTCTGGATGGTTTTAGACTCGGACGTTCAGTTCAGTAAACAGATTAACTCTCTTCTACAAAAGCTTCTTCCAATTAAAGCAGATAACTAAGCTTAAGTCAGTGCTGACTGGATCTGACCTTGAAAAAATAGTCCAAGCATTTGTTGCAACCTGGCTGGACTACAGGAATGTGCTTTATGTTGGGATCAGTCAGGCTTCCCTTTCACATCTCCAGCTCGTCCAAAATGCTGCAGCTCGGCTATTGACAGGAACTCGTAATTTGGTAACAGTTGCTGTTTTAAATGTGCTTTACAAATAAATTTGACTTGACTTGACATTGTGCACATATGATTTAGATTTTCAAAATGTCCCACAGATCTCCATGGGTCAGATGCTGCAGGAGTTTGGAAAGTTTCTGGGCCTCTTCCTGCTTGTGTTATTCTCCTTCACCATTGGGCTCACCCAGCTCTACGGAAAAGACCACAAAAACCCCGGCAAGAAAACACCCAAGGACTGCGAGGGGATCTTCTGCCAGCAACAGAGCAATGACGCATTTCACACGTAAGAGCAGCTGATTATTGTGTCTTCTCAGAAGCTACACAGTTAATAAATTGATATATCAGACACTGTAGCATGACAATAGTGAAGAAGAATATGCCAGCTTCCAGCTGTTATGTTTCTGACCTTTTTCCTGTGTTACAGGTTTATGGGAACCTGCTACGCTCTGTTCTGGTACATTTTCTCCCTGGCCCATGTTGCACTCTTCGTCACCCGAATCAGCTACACACAGGAGCTACGCTCTTTTGTCGGTGCCATGATCATCGGCACATACAACATAGTGGTAGTTATTGTGCTGACCAAGCTGCTGGTGGCCATGCTCCATAAAAGCTTCAGACAAATTGCTGTAAGTCTGCACAATGTTAGGCTCAGCGGTGTGTATCGCCTGTTGTTAGGAGCAATTTAAGTTGTTCTTGGAGCTGAAAACAGCAACTACTTTCAACTCCTGATAGGTTTTAGTTTAGCTTTAAGTGGCCCTGAAATGTTTTACAGATGTTAAATTGTTTATCTGGAACCATATTGCTTATTTTTTGCCCACTTTGAACGAGTGATTTTGATTAAAGTGGAGGTTTTGTATTTTTTATACCTTGTGCAGAATCATGAGGATAAGGAGTGGAAGTTTGCTCGAGCCAAACTCTGGCTCAGCTACTTTGATGACAAGTGTACTCTGCCTCCACCTTTTAATATCCTCCCTTCACCTAAAACCATCTGCTACTTGGTGACCAGCCTGAGGAAGTGGATCTGTTCACATACAACGAAGGGCAAGGTGAAGAGGCAAAACAGCCTTAAGGTGAGAGGAATAAACTCTGTTATTAAAAACTGTAACTCTGAGTGTTGACTTTATTTTAAACATGTGATTTACTGTTCCACTTGCCACGGGTCTGAATTATTTCCCTGTTTGGACGCAGGAGTGGAGGAACCTGAAGCAGAAGCGAGATGAGAACTACCAGAAGATCATGTGTTGTCTGGTTCACCGCTACCTGACCTCCACGCGCCAGAAGATGCAGAGCACGGACCAGGCCACGGTGGAAAATCTGAACGACCTGCGCCAAGATCTATCCAAGTTTCGCAACGAGATGCGGGACCTGCTGGGCTTCCGAACATCCAAATACGCCATGTTCTACCCAAGGAGCTAAGAAAATGAAAACTTACCTATCTGCTCTCTCTTTGAAACTTTTTTCTTCGTGTTTATCTGGGACTTTGCGGTACAAGCATGTGCAAACCCTCTCTTCTATTAAGTCACAGGAGTAATTTTCAAACCTGGAACTTTGTTAGAGAGACATGCATTTACCACCAAAGCCTCCAGACTCAGGCCTACCATCTGTTATTCAGCTACCCTGTTTTCTGTAAATAAAGAAAGCCATTCTTTTGAAAGGAAAAATAAATGCATTTATGAAAAAATGAAAGTATTTTCTGCTGCAGGTCTGATTGCTGGAAAACAGTCTGCTCCCGGATTTTGGGTCCACGTGAGAGTCACATTTCACCTGATCCGTTTTCATGCATAACTGAGCTTCAGCTGCTGCTAACCGACCACTTCAAGCCTCTTCATCAGATTCTATGTGACACTTCTTGGACATGGACACAAAGTTCAACTGTTAAATCTTTATTTGAGTAGATAAAACAAATAATATATAGATTTGTTCATATGAAAATATCTTTTTTTCTAACAATGACAGTTAATGGCAAATGCTGAAGGTGGTGCTTTGCCTCCATAGCACTGTAAAGCAAAGATATGTCAAAAAAGTCGCTTCAAATAAATCAAAAACATTTAAATATTGCACTTTAATCACCGCATTTAAAACTTCAACCTCTGCCCAATAAAACTGAACACATGATCTTGTTAATACACAGAAATTAGCCAAGATTGTCAAATTCAAGCTGGTTCTGACTGAAATATATCTTTAAAGTATAAATCTCAGTCTTCATTCACATTTTATTCAGACGCTTTAAAGGTAAACGCTAACAGGCAGAGTATGGAATCATTTTGGGGCAAAAATAACATTATGGGGTGTCGGAACAGATGTGCAAACAGAATAAAAAACAAGAATGCTTCTCTAAGTAGCTGCAATTTAAATCACTGCTGCAAACGCGTGACTGGAATGTGACCAGGCAGGGAACAGTTTGAGAAAAGGAGTGGAAATTTTGGCTAATTTTTCTGCTCATTAATCTCAGTCTGCAAAAAAGACTGACAGGCTTAAATAAAAGACAGACGCTGTGCGTTTCCAAACCATGCAATCTTCAGTGAAAACAATCATAAATGTGGGTTTCCCCTAAATGAATAGAAGTTTCTATTGTCCTGGGAGTTCTGCAACCAGGTTTTCTTAGTGTTGTTTCGATTTGTGGCTTGTGTTTATGCTGTTGAGAAGGTTTGTTTTCCACATTAATTGTTTCCATCCACAGCCGAGCCTCGAGCAGAAACAGTTTAAAGGAGATCCTCGGAATAACCGGAACTCAGCACTGCTTGTTCTTCAGAACGTTCAGTCCTTTCTGATTCTTTGTCTTAAAGGCTACGACGAAGTGGTGCGGGGCGATTTTCCCCCGGCCCTCCTCATCCACCTGGCCCATGAAGAGGTAGTTCAAGCCTGAGGTCACACAAAATAAACCTGAATGCAGTGGCAGACCGGCAGAGACATTCAGGGAGGCCATATATGAGAGTCTGCACAAGGCAGGTATGTATGCCTTATGTTTGTATGCACACATATAAACATAATTATTGTTTAGTTGACTGTTTGGACAGTGAGTTCTGCCACTCACCCAATACCTCGGCTTGATCAGCTGAAGGCAAACTCAGAGTCAGTTATTCAAAGCAGTCAACCTGGAGCTGCATCATGACTATCTTCATTTACATAATGACTTTTTAATCGTGCAAGCAAAAAAAAAATATATACTGTATATATCATTCCACAAGAGTCACTACACCCACCTCTTCTGATAAAAGGACACTTTTTGCAGAGGATAATGATCTTGGTGCTCATTGTTTTCCCTGCCTGCTGGATTGCCAAGCTGCCCTCCTTATAAACGTTGATGATGGAGACGGTGGCGTACATGCTTCCTCCTCTCATCACTGCCGTAATGACCGTGCCAGTGATCACTACAGAACCATAAACACATCATGAAAAACAGCTCAAACATACAAAGTTTCAATTTATTAAAGAAAAGGCCTTTGGCACTGCCACTATTTTTGTTATATGTTTTAGCTTTTTACCAGAACAAATTCATTTTTCGTTATATACAAACTTTAAGACTTTGATTAATCACATCAAAATTTGACAGATTTAACTTGTAAATCCAAACCTTTAAGAGCTTAAATGTTAAGGAACTGATGTGAAAAATGTTTAAAGGTCAAAGGTGACCTGATTCATTTTAATTTCTTCATTAGAAAATAAAGTAAAATGGCTGAACTTGATTGGTGTTTGTCTAAATGTGCATTTGGAAACTGTAATTTTGAAAGCACATAATGTATTATATGACAGATAAATCATGATAAGATCACAGAGAAGACATAAAGAACACGGACTTGAGGATAAATATCATCTCTCAGGTCTTGCATAAATAGAAAAAGATTACAAGAACAACTGAAGAGTAGTTTTTACCCAGCTCTAATAATACTGTGGAGCAAAAAGGAGATTTGTTTTCTCAGATTCACATCTGCACAACATCCACCGTGATTACGCCACCACGAAGATTCATCCAAATCCTCAATTACTTTCATATTTCTTAAAACAACAAATATGTTGTGGCTCTATTCCTTGCACCATCAGTAAGTGCTCTTCTTTAGTTGCACTGCCACATTGTTTTGCTCAAAGTTAAAACTTTTTAAGTATATATTTGTTCAAATAAATTAAAAATCAAAACTGCACAGTTTAGAGTGTACCTGGTGAGGTGTCGATCTTAGAAAATATTTAATTTATGTACAGTTATGTGTATAATGTGTATTTTGCATATACCGCAACATCTTGACCTGCTCCTCCATACCCAGGTTTGTAATAAATGCAACTTTTTGTGGCATTTTCTTTTTTTTCCCCCCAGTAAGAAGTTGGAAAAATGTCATTAAATGCAGAAATCATTTAAAGCACTGTAGCTTTAAACACCGTTCTTTGTGGCAAAACGTAACAAGAACCACAGTAAAACTTTGGGATGGGAACTAGATGTGTAAAATATGACTAAACATTTCCAAACAGCCTAATTTATTTATTGCTTAACTAGATCTTAAACTTACACAAATTAAAGAAATTGAGAAATGTTTATAGAACATGACTTCGTCAGGTACACTTCAGGTAAAAGGCTTATCGCTGTGCACATTCACATAATCAATGATCCACAACTTGCTAAAATCTTGGAAGTTGCAAATTGCCGACCCAATGTAATTTTTTTCCCTGCAATTCAAAAACAAATGTGTTATGCTTATAATAAATAAGTCTGGATTTTTTTTTCAGCTAATGTAACAAAATTGGTATGTGTCAGTGTCTAAATATCAGAACATCTGTTTACCTGGAATAAACAAGAAGACAGATTTAGCAGCTTTCAGTCTCTGATGAACAACAGCAGAAATGTGTGTTTATTTTTCCGAAGTGTTCTTTAATCATGTGCTAAAATTCAAAAGTTTGTGACAACTGCAGTGAATTTAAATTCATGAAATAAAGCTAAAAATCAGATGCTATTAACCTATTTTAGTTAAATAAATAAATATCATTCAAACTCAGCCCTTTTTCTTCATGTTATATCACAAGAAGTCTCCTGTGTGTCTTTGATTGGGCGTGGATTAGAAAATTTAAAGATCATGTGCCAAATGGGAAGAAGCAATAAAAGATGTGAAAAATGTTGGTTTATAAAGCTTATAAAATAGACCCAACAAAGTTCAGTCAGGTCATCTGGATGGTTTCTCTTGTTTTGTTGTAATATTTTGTCCTTCATCCAAAGAACTCCATCAATCCAAGGAGCTACAAACACACTCAGTCTCTCAAGCAGCACACTCCCATAGTGGACCAATTGCTGGCAATAGAACGGTTTCTGGGGCCTGCCCTTTCCCCCATCGACTCCTCTGAGGCAGCCATAGCCATAGTGGTTCAAAACATCAAAGTTCATGCTCAATAACCCAGGTTAAAAAAAATCCATTAAAGTTCAGTCAGGTCATCTGGACGTGTTTTTTTTTTTTTTTTTTTTTTTTTTTTTTGCTGAGACGTTTCATCATCCAAAGAACTTCATCAATCCAAGGAGCCACAAACAAACTCAGCCCCACAAGCAGCACACATATAGTGGACCAACCAGTTTGCTGGTGATAAGATGGTTTCTGAGGTCCATCCTCTCCCCCGTCGACTCCTCTGATGCAGAGGATTAAGGATGAAATGTCTCAACAACAACAACCAAAAAAAGAAACTGTCTAGATGACCTGACTGAATTTTGTTGGATTTTTTTTTTTACCTGGATTATTGAGCATGAACTTTGATGTTTTGAACCACTTTGGGTATGGCTGCCTCAGAGGAATCGACGGGGGAGAGGGCAGGCCCAGAAACCATCTTATCACCAGCAAACTCATTGGTCCACTATCTGAGTGTGCTGCTTGTGGGACTGTATTTGTTGTGGCTCCTCAGAACGATGACGTTTTTGGATGAAGGACGAAACGTTTCAACAAAAAAAAGAAACCGTCAAGATGACCTGACTGAACTTTGTTGGATTTTTTTTATCTGGATTACTGAGCTTGAACTTTGATCTTGTAATTAGAGTGCGGTACACATATGAAGCTGTGGTAAGTAAAGTGTGTGGTATGCATAATGTGTGTATTACCGAGTTTTATTCCTTGTTAAGTACAGCTTCTCTTTGAAATGTTAATGCGACTTAACAGAGCAGACTTGAATCATTTACTTTAGCCCATTCATACTCCTCTACTGATCTTTTACAGTTGGTTTCTCCTTCAAGCTTTAGAGTTCAGTCTCACAAAGACAAAAAAAAAAAAATCAGCAGTATCATTTACTGTAAGATTTTCAAGCACATGCAATTCTAGCTGTTAGAGATGAGGCCAAGTTAAACAAGGGATGTCAGTTCTCCGAAGACTGCATAAGATATCACTGTTTAATAAAGAACAGAGGTGATCCTTGACCCCTTTTTATCTGTCTTCTAACAATTCATGTGCAGGGTGGTGTTACTTCCTGTTAAGTCTGTTGCACAGGCCCTTAAAAGTACAAAAACACTTTTTTTTTCTGCTTTTACGCAACAGCAAGTACTTTATGACAGCACCACAGCTTGTTCAACATGAAACAAGACTGTAGTACCAATATGACAAGAGTTTTATTTCCTGGCAGAGATGAGAAAAGCCAGGGAAGAATTTGTTTCAGTCATGTTTTATTGCTCCTGTTACACAAACCAGTGAGCTTCTTTTGACAACTCCAAGTGCTCTTAACTGGATTAAATACCAGCAGTCTCAACTTAAGATGTCCATTAAACAGAACAGTTTTCAGACTTCTGTCTCGCCATATCTAGCGTATCATGAGCTGATCTCTCCCCACCGTGCTTTTTCCACATGTGGCACCACATCGTTTGCTCATCAGTTACTGGTGCAAACCTGAATTTCAAAGGCCAGCGTAACACGCAGTAAACATCTCAGAGAGGAACAAATTCTGGGAGTCGGAACAAACTGAGGCTGAGCCTGAATCACCGCGTTTAGAGTTTGCCCACCGCAAGTGGATGCATGAGGGTGTGCTTGTGCTTAGACTGAAGGCCACTGTACCCTACTGTATACAGTACCTCAGTTCCTCAAGGAGGTCTTTCAGATGCACGAGCAAATACAAACAAGAGACGCAAAGATAGTGACATGATCAGGACTGTAAACACCTACTTAGAGGAGAGTTGTGGCTGTCAAGAGCCTTCGATGATATTTACATCTGTGGTTTTGTGTACGATTATCATGTTTGTAACATGCTGGAACATATCAATGACTTTAATATGTGAGGATTACTGTAAATACATGAAAAAAAAAAACATTGATGGTCTCACCAAAATTGCTGGAGCAGTAATTGCTCTCAAGTGTTCCTCGTCTTTTACATTTCTGCTGACAAAGCGCAACAGAGTACTTCAGAGCTGCGGAGACACACACACATAAGGAAATTTACCCTCTGTAATTTTGTCTGCTGTTGATGCAGAGTTATTGTAGTATCTCTTTGTTCTGTGGTTTCTTTACTGGATATTCTGAGAAACACAATAGTTTGTCTTAAACGAGTGGCTGTCAGTTTGAAAGACGAAAAGTGAGAAAACGAGACAAGGGAACATCTGTTTTTCGAGTTAGAGATATCCCATAAAGAAAGAAAAAAACACGGCTTGAAGAAAATACAATGACTGACGAAATATTGTTCTTACTGGAGAGGGAAAAGGCAGAGAAGATAACAAAAAAGCACAGTCATAGTATGACATCATGGTAGGGGGGGCACCACAAGAACCTGGCTTGACTACAGGGAAAAAGCAACAGGAGTGTGGGAACATGAGAGTTTAGGTATGTAATGAGATGTAATTGCCGGTGCAGACACACACCCACACTGTCTGATAACTTGTGTGTAGTTTACACAGGTACCAAGTGGGCACACACTTTTGGCAGATGTTGCGTTTAAACACGTGCCAGGCTGCATCCTTGTGGAGATTTCACTCACCGGTACATTGTGTTCTTTCGACTTACTTTACAGGAAAAAAACTCTAAATGTTCAAGATTTGCTTATAAACCCTTTGTTTATTGGACTTTTTAGTCTAAATTTGATTCAACTTTCTAACCATTTTACCATTATTATGTGAGTTAAGTATCTGCTGTCTAGTTGTGCAATGCTTCTTTAGCAAATACGCGTTTCAAGTCTTCTGGTGGTTTTTGTAATAATCAAGTTGCTACCTACGTGTCGGCCTGGTAGTGACTGGCTGGCTGGTGGTTGTGGTGGGTGGTACGGTGGTGGTTGGGAATTTTTTCGGCCTGAACTTGTAGTGTCCAATGAAGCCATCTGCGGTTAGACTGAGATCTGATAGAAACTGGATCAGGAGCTGATTCCCCTCTGAGAAGACGGGCCTGCAAAGCAGCACATAGAGGCAGACTGAGCACGAACTAAGATAAGGTTATGAGATGGACATTTTACTAAAAGGACTTTCTGGGTGACAGAAATCACCTACGCTGGGGGGCTGTCTCCACAAAATTTCCCGATCCTTTTGGCGTCGTTTATTTCTGCCCCGTTGAAAATGGAGACGTGGTCGTAGCGGCAGTAGTTATCTCGCTCCACGTCAAACTTTTCAAACTTTACTTCAATTATCTGCAACGGCAGACAAATTACCGAAAAAACACACACATTATTACCGAAAAGATGCAGACCACATGTTCTTTTCCATCATAAAACCAACATGGATGAATTAAGTTTGCTCTCATAAAAAAAATAATCTGAACATCTAGTGACTGACTTGGTTCTTAGGGGCCACTATATGCCAGGAGCAGGTGACACCAGCTGGATAGTCTTTCTCGGGCCAGTTAGGTGTTTTGAAAGCCCCAGAAGGCTTGTCCAGTCTGCCCCCACAGTACTGGTCACCTGTAAAGACAGGGAGCAAGAAAAAACAAAATACATTCCTGTTGCTGTACCAATTAAAAAACAGGTATGCCATTACTTTATTGTATGTCATTTCCCTTGTAATTATAAACACCCTAAAACAATGAAAACCAATACAATGGTCATGCAATATTACCAGTTTGGAAAGGGGGGCAAGGAAAGTTTGAGATTGCCATCATTGTACATTTCCATACGTTCTTTGCATTTAACCCCTCACATGTGAGATACACGCAGGTGGAGCAGTGTAACCTCCCGGGGAGGAATTGGGGATTACAGGTAGGTGTCTTGCTCAGAGACACCAAGAAATGTGGGAATGACTCAAACCGTGACTTTCTGGTCCCAAGTCAGCTTCCCTACCTCAACCCCATCTTGACTCCACTTGGGCTGAACTTTTAAAACATGATTATTTTCCAGGCTGACTAAAGACAAAGTCATAGTAAGAGACACTCAACAAATGGAAAACAAGTCAGATAAGACATTTTCAAAGTCACTTTGCCACAGTCAAGTAAGAGCCAGGCACAGTGGTTTACAGACTGAGTCCATTACAGCTGTGAGCTTGCTGGGTACAAGAAACTATTCATTAAAAATCCACAAAAACACACAGCAGATGAGACTGCAGATAGGAAAAGGCTCATTTGCCTCAAAGTGATACATTTAAGTTTGCTTCCAACTCAAATTTCTCCTGCCCCTTCCCTAAAAAAAACCCTCCATATCAAATTGGAAATAGCTTTTAGTTCAACTTTTAATTTAGTATTTTTTATGCTGGAGAAAAAAAAGCAAATGTTCACCTATTTTTTTCTATACCCAATCATTTCATTTATTGTGCAATAAGGCTGCATAGTGAGGCAGAAATCATTCTGAAAGAACTCATTTTAACACCTAACAATAAATACCAGAGACAAATATCACTCAAATCTTTTAGACCTTGTTTTGGAGCAGGAAGCCTGCTGTGACATTGCTCTGCTTCCTATCTACAGTACCTCTCTCATGAGGGTGTGCCGCAGAGAAAACAGCGAGGAAGCCACTGCCAGCGGTGTTGGCATCAGACACCATCTGCAGGAGCATCTTGTTGCTCGTGGAAACAAGGGCCCCTGGCTTGAACGTCCCACAGAAGCGACCAAGCCTCTGTCCACTGACATGTCCGCTGTACACATCCACGTAGTCATAGCGGCACAGGTTGTCGCTCTCTAGGTCAATAAAGCGGAATGACAGCACCACCACCTTGCCATCAGGAACCTTGGGTTGGAGAATGAATTAAGTTATCACATGTAAAAGTCAGACAAAATGTAGATTATGTTATCATCTGCAAAGAAATCAAACCAGGCAAATGCTATTTAGGATTTAAGTAAATCTCACACTTTGGTGCAGTGTATTTGTAGCTACTTAAAAATCTAACTGGACTCACTGTGATCCTCCACACACATTTGGTGTTTGGAGGATAGACTCCCGGGTATCCTTGGCTTCCGATGACTCCAGACTGCCCTGTGATGTTTCCTCCACATGTGAAAGTTGGTCTGGAGGGGACATTTTTAAATGATTATGATGGTTTAGAACAACATATAAAAGGAAAGGG
>JARVGQ010000760.1:17707938-17720869 GCA_031762355.1 Hypsolebias martinsi | reverse complement strand
TTTTTCTCTTCTTCACAACAACAGTCATTCTACACACAACCATCCGATGCTGTCTGGCCACGCTCTCCCCTGCCACATCCTTACAGTACTCAATCTCCCTCAGGTTTTCTCTACACAGAATTTAGTCGACCTGCGTACTCCTTCCTCCACTCTTTTAGGTCACTCTATGTTCTTCCCTCTTTTGAAAATGAATTCTGACTAAAGCCATTTCCATTCTCTTGGCAAAATCCACCACCATCTGTCCTTGCTGATTTCTTTCCTCGACACCAAACCTACCCATCAATTCCTCATTCCCTCTGTTTCCTCCACCGACATGTTCATTCAGGACATGTTGCAGGACCATTCCTACTCCATTTTTCATTCTATCCACACACTATGGTAAAAGTTTAAACACTGCTCCAATCAGGGCTGGCCCAAGGCATAGGCAAACTAAGCGACTGGCGGCTTAGGGCCCCGGGGCCACTAGGGGGCTCCCAAGTGGAATTGATGTTTTTTTTAATTTTTTATATTTATTGATTTATTTATTTTTTGGGTTGTGGGGCAGGGGGGAGTAATGATTTCTTCATGATTCTACTTATTTCAAGTTCAGCTTTTGCAAATCATTGCATACATTTACATAGTTTTAAGAACTAATTATTCAACTTTAAGTTTATTTTTAATCCATTTATGTGGTTTCAAGCAATTGTTCATTTACATTATTTATTTCCTTGATATTTTATATTTTTATTTTATTTTGTCTGTTTTTGCACAATTTTATTTACTGTTATGCATCTAAGTTAGTTTATCTGTTGTTTGTTGTTGATCTTGCACTACAAATTATTTTGCACATTACTGTTGCAGTTCTTTGGAACCAAAGATAATAAGCCAGATGACACTTCTGCTGTAAAATTCATTGCACATTGGTGTTTTTTTCCTCCCTTTTGTTACTTTTAGTACCACTGATATATGCATTTAGGAAAATGTAAACAGGGTTATTGTCAGTTGTGTTGAGTTAATGTTAGGTGGGTGAATGATCTGATCATCTGAATTTTGATTGCAGTAATCCAAATTATTAACAGAAATACTGTAATTACTGTAAGATTATTATTATTTGAACTGATTGTTTGAAAAAAAAAAGGGGCAGATATAATAAGATTTTTTTCTTCTTTCTGCTACCTTTCATTTTTTTATACTCTATTTGTTATTGTTCATGGGATTGTTTTGTATTGTATTGTTTAAAAAAATGAACAACTAAACTAAACTAAACTAAACTAAAATTGAGGGGCCCAAACCAAATTTCTCTTAGGGCTCCATGGAAGCTTGGGCCGGCACTGGCTCCAATGCTGCAAGCCTTGCTGCCCTTCCATTTGGTCTCTTGGACACATAAAACATCTACCTTCCTTCTCTGCATCATGTCAGCCAGCTCTCTACCTTTGCCTGTCATTGTCCCCACATTTATAGTTGCCACCATCAGTCCTACATTCTTGACTGTCTTCTTCTCCCCGTGTCTCCTGACACATTTCTCTCCTTGTGGTCTTCGACTAACAGTAGCACAATCTCCACCAGCACCGTTTGTCAGCAGCACCAGTGGCAGTCATTGTTAACCCGGGCCTTGACCAATATGGTAGAGTGTCACTTGGATGAACTCACATATTAGTTTTGGCAAAAGTGTTAAGTCGGATGCCCTTCCTAAAGCAACCTTCACCATTTACCCTGGCTTGGCACAAGAAATACACTAGCTTGTGCTAGTGGCTGGTTTGAATTGGTCGACTTTAAAAAAATTCTGCTAGTCATAAATTTAAACAGATTGCTGAAATATTCGCATGATTTATCATTTTTGTAATTCTGCTAGCTCCTATATTTTATCACAATTAAACTGATTGTAGTGTAAAGCTCTTTGAGTAGCTTGATAAGATAGAAAGAATACAATCCATTTACCAGAGTCTGTGATTGGAGCCCTATACTTTAATATTGCTGGATTGCTGCCCCCTGCTGGACA
This sequence comes from Hypsolebias martinsi, assembly GCA_031762355.1. NCBI lineage: Eukaryota > Metazoa > Chordata > Actinopteri > Cyprinodontiformes > Rivulidae > Hypsolebias > Hypsolebias martinsi. Next base: position 17,718,891 of record JARVGQ010000760.1, on the reverse strand, counting down.
ACACCTTAATAACATCAAACTGGTCTGCATCTGCAATATAAAGAGCGCTTCGATAAAACAGTCGCATATTTAACATCAAATAATGTACATTGTATATTGAAAAGCTACAGCTGAGATGTAGAATATATTTCTGTGATTTGTTTTCACTTGACTACTTAAATTTTCGAATGATGAATAAGAAAATAGGAACGCTTTGAGAGTTGGCTCGTTTTCCACACGGATTCCATTTGGATGCGCACACAACCTGACAACTCGTCTCGTGGGGGAAGAAGACGTGTACTTTTCGTGTTGATTTTGTTCCATTCGTGTATATTTATCATTTAATTTATAACAACACAGTACGTTTATTTTTTAACAACACTTGTTTAGCTGAAATGGCGACGGTGGAGGAGCTGAAGCTGAGGGTGCGCGAGTTGGAAAATGAATTGATAAAATGTAAGCAGCAGCAGTGTGTGATGATGGAAGATGCTCAGGCGATGAACAGACCCAAAATTGACAAAATGAGCTCCGAAGTCGTGGATTCCAACCCATACAGGTAACTTTTTTAATTTACGTTTGGCTGTTTTAAATGTACTGTAGTGGGAATAGCAAAGGCGACGCCCTCTTGTTACTCACCGACCACAAGCTAATCTCAGCTGGTTTGTCTTTTCAGCCGTCTGATGGCTTTAAAAAGAATGGGCATCGTGGAGGACTACGAGGTATGACTCTTGACGTGTCTTTTTTGTTGTGGTTGCTGCTCTTCTCATGACAGAATTTGCATGGACAGACGTATTATTTTTTTAAAGACCTGATCAGAGAATTATCTTTCAGTTGATTGCAATGTTATTGGATAAATAACCATCATAAAATGTGTTTACAGAAAATCCGTACCTTTTCAGTGGCTGTAGTTGGTGTTGGTGGAGTTGGCAGTGTGACAGCTGAGATGCTAACTAGATGTGGCATTGGTAAGGTAATAGAAACTTTTTTTTTCTTATTTAAACACTTGGTTTGTCGTTTTGTTTTTACAGTTGTGCTCAGTCTCAAGTTTGCAATTTCTGTCGCTGCAGCTGCTGCTTTTCGACTACGATAAAGTGGAGCTGGCCAACATGAACAGACTGTTCTTCCAGCCACACCAGGCAGGCCTCAGTAAAGTGGAAGCAGCAGAACGCACACTCGGGTCGGCAGATGCCCTACTGTTGTTCCACTTACGAGTATTTAGCTTAGTTTGCTCATGCTTGAATCACTTTTCCCAACAGAAACATCAATCCAGATGTGGCGTTTGAGACCCATAACTACAATATCACAACGATGGAAAATTTCACACACTTTATGGATCGCATCAGGTTTGGAGTCCATCTTTATTTTATGTTTTTCTTTCCTGTTATCCAAAGTAACTCCACAGCAAATTGTTCTCCTTCAGTCATGGAGGGCTGGAAGAAGGAAAACCAGTGGATTTGGTCCTGAGCTGTGTGGATAACTTTGAGGCCAGGATGGCTATAAACACAGTAAGTTTTTCCCACTTAAAAAAAACAAACACACAAAGCTGGATTTTCATCTGATTTTATTTATTTTAATGTTTATTACAGGCTTGTAATGAACTAGGTCAGATCTGGATGGAGTCTGGTGTGAGTGAGAACGCTGTATCAGGTCACATCCAGCTCATAATTCCCGGAGAGACCGCCTGCTTTGCTGTATGTGTACACACAAAAATGTCTTAACATTCATGATGTTCTTTACATTGTAAATAAGTGAAACCATGTATTTGGTTTTAGTGTGCTCCTCCATTGGTGGTTGCTGCGAACATTGATGAAAAAACCCTAAAACGAGAGGGTGTGTGTGCTGCTAGCTTACCTACAACAATGGGTGTGGTTGCTGGGATCCTTGTGCAAAATGTCCTCAAGTATGTTTTTGTTTTTAAGCCATGTTAACCCCTTAAAATGCTAAATTCAACATATGCTAGTGGAGTTAAGCTGAACATTTTGTCCTTTAGGTATCTGCTGAAGTTTGGCACAGTAAGCTATTATCTTGGCTACAATGCCATGCAGGACTTTTTCCCTTCCATGGCCATGAAGGCCAACCCTCAGTGTAATGACCGTCACTGCAGAAGACAACAAGAAGAGTACAAGGTACATGAGCTCTCCAACATATTGACAACTATTTATTTCTTTATCAGTCGGACAAGCTAACATTTCCCATCTTGTTGACATTTTCTGTTTAGAAGAAAGAAGCAGAGCGGCCAAGAGTGGAAGTTGTGCAGGAGGAGGAAGAAGAGGTTGTCCATGAAGATAATGAATGGGGTCAGCTAAGAGTTCTAACATAGATATTATGTTGGCGCTGTCTTTGTCAATGTATTTGCATAAACACACATTTGTGCCATGCAGGTATTGAGCTGGTATCAGAGGTCACAGATGCAGAGCTGCAAGCTGCATCAGGAACTGTGCCTGACCTCCCAGAAGGCATCAAAGTAGCTTACACCGTTCCAGATGAGGTTCGTATTTTACCAGAAAAATAAGAAACCCTTCAAATCCTCACTTTTTGTTGTATCTTTAGCTTTATTTTGGCCTTTTAAAGTTAATTCTGTACATGTTTGTTTCTTACAGAATGTATCAAATGGAGAGACGGTGGATGAGACTGAAATGAGCTTAGAAGACTTAATGGCTCAGATGAAAAAAATGTAGGCAACGATCTGCAGATTCATTTCTTCTCCACATCCATGTACTTGTTTTAAAATTTCATTTAACATTTTTAACAGCTAATGTTGAGTAATGCATGAGACATGTTAAAAGCATTTCATACATGCAAGAAATTTACTTGGAATGAAATTAATTTATTAAGAATGGCTAACAAAATTGATGAAATATCCATTAATTCATTAAAATAGGTTTTCTAAAGTTTACGTTGGTGAATAGTTCAGCTTTTCATCTGTATGCTGTCATTCTGCAACAGTGTTGTCTCAATAAAGTAATTATTAGATGGACTGCAACCTTAATACCTTGTTTGATATTTTTCTGAATAGCATTTGAAGTACAAAAAACACTAAAAACATTGTGTGGTTCAGACAGAGCGGTAAACAGTTTATTGCTTTGGAATTGGACTGAGACTTAAATGGGACACGTGTTTTTTGGAAGCATCCTTGGAGTTTATCTGGTTATAGAATAAATGTGTACAGTACATACAATATGTAAACATTATGACATTATCAGATAAGATGTCTCCTTAGACATCTAACTTGTTTTTGAACTTTAATCACCATTTGTTCTATTTTTATTAATGAACAACCAAGGTTATGTAAACGTGTACCACAGCATAAAACACTTTTTAAGTAGCTCTGGTATATTGACGACAAAAAGTGCTTTTTTTTTAAGTCCAGTTTTTATGAAAAGCTTTTAAGATTTTTTTTCAAGGTATTAACTTTAGCTATAAATTAAAAATAATAATAAAATAAAAATGTGCACAAAAACTATAAAACTGAAAGCAACAAAGGTGTTCATTGGCACAAGACTGGGATTATTTCATGGCTTCAAATCCATTTCTGCTACATTAAAATATGGGTTACAAAAATCCAAACTTGTAAAAGCTGACTGATTTAAAGTACCGTACCTCAAAATAAACAACAACAAAAAAATCCTAACTGTAAATATAATTTTTTCTAAAATTGCAGTAGTAATAAAATATATACAGTATATATAAAAAAAAACATTAGCCCAGTCTAGCATGAGAGCACATGTAATGTAAAAGTGCAGCGTGTCAAGTCCTTCTTTTGTGACGAGGCATTGGAGTTTATGCTACTTTTTTTTTTTTTAATTGGAGCTATCCGAGCATGTTTTGGTGATTTCATAGTGGTTCACCTCGGAGCATGTGTTGGTGGAGCTGGCCCCTTCACACTGAACGTGTCTCCACTGGAGGAGTGGCGTGACGGGGCGTTGCCACACACTAATGACGTCTCGGCCTCTTTAATTTCCATCGCGCGCTTATAAAGTTCAGCTGCCCTCTCAAAATCACCCCTCTCATAACTGGATCAGGAGAGAAAAAAATAAGTATGAACTAAAACATTTTATAACGCGTAAAAAAAAAATTCATAGTTTTACCTGAGCACAGCCAGGTTCTTTAGGGTTTCGCCAACTCGTGGGTGTGAGCGGCCCAAACTGTTCTCGTACACTTTGAGTGCTCGTTCGTAAAGCGGCAAGGCGTCGCTGTGCTTCTTCTGTTGAAAGAAAACGTGTAGGTTCTTTTCTATTTCAAGAAATATAACCCACAATTACATTTTAAATGATAAAGAATGTGTGATCTAAAGAGAAAAGGCATGCGTCTCACCAGCTGGCAGTAGACGACAGCGAGGTTTACCAGCGCTGTGGCTACACTTGGATGTTTGGGACCAAAACTTTTTTCCCTGATCTCTAAAGATAACTCGTAAAGAGGCACTGCTTTCTCCAGCTTCCCCTGTGGGACACAAAGCAGCGTCGCTGGATGAGGTTATCAACAAGAAGCGTGTTTAAAGTTTCATATTAAATATTGATGTCTCACTCTGCGTTTATACAACATGGCCAAATGTTTGAGTGTGTACGCCAGAGAGGGGTGGTCTGGTGACAAGGCTTTCTTGCGGATTTCCAGCGCCCTCTCATACATGTCCTCGGCTGTCTCGTACTCCCTCCTTTCGGTGTGCAGGGCAGCCAGGTTGTTGAGAGACTGAGCGCAGTCTGGGTGATCTGGGCCGAGGACTCGCTGACGCATCTCCAGTGAGCGGGTCAGAAACACTTTTGCTGCACTGATGAGGGTGAAACGAGGAATTTTAGCAAAGTTAGCAAACATTTACTGCTCAGTGCACAAATCTAGATTTTCCATGGCTCTTTGTTAGACATGGCGTTGCAGAAAAATGGTTCCTTTGTCTTACTCCATGTTGTTTTGCAGGTAGTGGAGGACACCTAGCTCGTTGAGTGTTTTAGCAGAATCTGCAGAGTCTTTTCCCAGGGTCAGCTCCTCCAGCTGGAGGGCTCTGCGTCTCAACAAAGTGAAGCCATACTGAAGAAGACAGAACGCATACGACTAGTTAAGTCAGTGTGACGTTGTGATTAACATTTTCTGTGAACTTTGCTCACCATGTGACCTTTCTGGCGGGCAGTCTTCTGACGGATCCTAACTGACCTCTTTTTTAGTTTCTCAGCTTGTTCATACCTGATGATAAAAGCCTTAAAATGTTAAACTGGTTCTCATCTTGTCAAAGTGTAACTTACTCAAATATTCTCTCAGATCTAACAAAAGTTGGATAGCTTTCTACATAAGCATCGAATAGCTGCATTTACTTTTTTTGCTTCTGATAGAGCACAGCGAGCGACTCTAGCTCCCGGGCCACACTGGGATGTTCTGCACCGTAGGCGTTCTCACTTATCTCAAGCGCTTGCTTGTACAGCTGCTCAGCATTCCCATATTTCTTCCACTGGACGTAAACTCCGGCCAGCTGGTGCAGAGAACGAGCTACGCTGGGATGGTCTGGGTCTAGGGCTGTCTCTCTGATCTCAAGAGATCTTTGTAAAGGTGCTACAGCCTAAAAAACAAACAGAGAAATAAATATACACACAATTTCCGATTTTCACTTGGAAAGGCTAGAAGTCATTACCTGACTGGGGAGGCCCAAGTCTTTAAGAAAACGTCCCAGAGTTTCGTATAGGTTTGCGAGCTTGGTCATGTCTTCTTCACTCTCGCAGCTTTTCTCGTAGTGTTTCAGAGAGTCAAAGTACTCAGTTGCCATGGAAGTTTTGTCTTTGCCCACATACTGCCAATGGGCCAGCAGCTCAGTGAAATGACCCCTGGATGAAGCCAAAAGGCACGTTAGGCTGAATAATGTCACCCTCGGTGTGAACATGTCTCCAGTCAACACAAACACGTACCTCTTATAGAGATTTTGGGAGACAAACAGATTCAAAAGACAAAGTTGTAGTTGAATTCTTTCATCCTGCTGCTGGAGCAGCCAGGGAAGTTCATCTGCGACCCGCCATGTCACATGGTCCCGACTATAAACACACAACGACACGATGAGTCACACTAACTGAAGGATAGGACATGGTATGTTGGAGGGGAGGATAAGAACCTGAGCTGCTGGTTGAAGTAATGAATAAGTTTCTCTCTGTAAGAAGCAGAGCAGCTTCCTCCACTCAGGAACTCCAGTCTCACAGCTTCACAAGCCTGAAAGATGCACAGATAACAAAATCAATTAATAGTAAACACACCGATTTTTTTTTTTAGGCCTGTCGCGATAAACAACAAATCAGTTAAAAGCATGATAAATTAAAATTATCTACATTTTCATTTATCAGCTTTATCGTTCCGTCGTCTTTCTACTGAAGACACTGGATGACAAAAAGGCTCAACTCCAGTGCTATTCACTGACCCCTCCCTTTCTCTTTAAAATCCATTTTAATCGTCCAAAATCGCATTTTTAGATCATTAAAAGCAGCTAAACTGAGACGCTATGAGCTAAGCTAACAGGCCGACCCCAGGAAAAAACCTCTGTCTTGTTGAAGCTCCAAAATTCACGGTGGAAACCTGTGCCTTCGTGTAAAAAGTTGTTTTTCTCTGCAAAAAGAAGCTGAGAACTTATTTACTGATTTTTTTAATTAAAAGTTTTGTGTGAAAAATGCTATGCGAAAGAGCTCAAACCACACCGAGCATCTGACGTTTTGAGAACCGATAAAAAGGAACGACAGCCCATGTCATGTCAAGGGGCCTCCCTCACATTTTTCTTAAAGAGGCCCGCTGCTCTCGCCCTCACTATCCATCCTTCTGTTCAAATGCTCTTATTCTGCCATCTAGTGGTCAGAAAAAGGTACCACACACAAATCAACAAACATTTCTTCTTACATTTGGCAATAATTACTAATTAAAGTTGTTATTGTGACAGGCCTACTGATTTTGTCATCCTAATTTGGTCAAGGAGCAGAATTACCTGTAGGTGCTGAAAACTGATGAGTCCACAACGAAGGGTTGTAACGCAGAGTCTGTTCAGGTTGTGGAGCAGGAAGGACAGCACCGGTAGCTCCAGCTCTGGGAACAAATCTAATATTTCTGATTCACTCACTCCATTATGGCTGGCAAACACAAGGCACAGCATCTAAACAAGAGACAAGTGCATATTCATCTGCTGAGCACAACACAGCAATTTGTATTCAGCTCAACAAGTCTGTTTTAAGTGGAAGAATCAGTTTACAGATGTTAGAAACTAATAGGTCACCTCTTTCATCACGTGTCTCTTTGTGTCTGTGTCGAGGGAATTTAGCATCATCTTGAGCGCCAGACAATACAGAGACATGGTGTCCTGACACTGCAGACACTGCTCCAGGCTCTTCTCCAGAGACCAGTCAGATCTGCCACTAATATTAATACAATTAATAATAATTAAATGAACAAGCAATATCTACCATACAGGGTGAATCACCTGAATATAAATCATAAAGGATATTTTGATGTTTGCCTATAATTTATATCCTCAAGTGTCATCAAAAACACAAAATTGCACACATTTATTGTAGTTGGTTGTGTAATGGTTAATTAGTGCAGTACTGAAGCAAACTATCTGATCCACAAGCAAATTAAAAATGATTAAGATGTTTTAAGAAAATGCTCTAGTCGTAAAAATGACTCCCTTATTAAAGAGTAAAGACATTTTTTTTGAAAACTGACACTTATAACTTGAAGGCTTTTGGAAATTAAAGGTCCAGAAGCAGAGTTAAGGGGGTTGTAGCTGATATTGGAGCAAACGAATACAAATAAAAAAACATATCTTTACTGATTTATTTTTATACATAAATGAAAAATAACAATAAACCCCTCAGAGATGGCTCACCTAGTGATCATCCTTGCCAGCAGAGTGACATATAACGCATTGCAGGTTGATGCAGAGCGGCAGTGCCTTTCTAGCTTTTTCTCCTAAAATAAAATGAAAAAACTTTTAATTGTTTCAGACAACAACAGAAAACAAAACTCTTGTTTGTGCTCACAAACGTTCCAAGGGAACTGACCTGGTCTTTGGTAAGTTTGAGACCCACACCTTGACACTCTGCAGTGACTACGCTCTTGACTTCTCTAGGACTGAGTGGATCTAAGTGGAGTGTCGGCCACAACCTAAAAAGCAATAAATTATAAATCCAAACAAAAATGTGTATTTTTAGAGATCTTCACCACAGCATGGGGACTATATGAACATTATTAAAGACATGCATGTACAGTAAATTTAAGCGAGTAAAGATAATGGATAGATGGATGGAGTTTAAGCAGAATGCACCACCTCCAAGCTTGAGGACACGTCTCTACATTGACAGAAACCACCACTCTGACATTAACAGGAAGAGGATCAATCAGCCACTTCATGTGCCGTTCTGCTTGCTGGAAACAAACAAAAAAAAAAAATCAAACAAGATGATCATTCTTGGAATGTAGAGACAAAAATATGCACAAAACAAATAATTGTTTGAACTGGCACTGACTAAAACATGTTGAGGTTTTAGTTTAAAGAATAAGGGGGATTTACATGAATTTGGTCAATGGAGTCGATGATGATGATGATGTTTCCTTGATGCCGTGCGGACAGTCTTTCAAGCCAGCGGGGAAACTTCTCCAAGGTCTTACTGGGGTCCATGGTTAAACCAGAAATGAACCAGAAATGCTGCAGCAGCTAAGAGACAATAAACAAAAAGAAACAGTAAATGTAATTGTATACTTAAAATAAGATTAGCATTTTTCAAAAGAGAAAAGCAACTGAAAGAAACTTTCTACTTTGACTGTGAGCCGTTTGATGATGAGGACCGGCTCCGAGCTTGTGGAAAGTGGGCGACCGACAAAATGATAAAGGAACAAGGTGCTGGGGGATTGTTTCTGCTGCAGCTCAATCCTATAAAAATAATATGACACTAATTAGTATTTATATTATGTTGTATATCTGTAACATAACTGGTAAAATTAGAAAATGATCCACCATTCATGTTACACCTCACAAACCAGTTCTCACCATTTGGAGAGCAGGAGAGACTTTCCAGAGCCTGGACCACCAGATACCAGCAGAGGCGGTGTGGGAGGGGGGGCAGCTATCATGTCATTCAAACGATCTATATACTGAGAAAATCATGAGTCACAGAATTAACTACATGAAAAGTGCTGAATTTGAAGTGCAAATTAGAAATTTGAACAAAGATCGTCCGTGCCTTCTGAAAGCCTAGCTGGGAGGTGGTGCTGTTACAAGCCTGCTGGTAGGACTCAATCTGCTCTTGTTCATCGTGCAGGTCCCACAGCACGTCTCCAGAGTCTTCCTCATCTATGACAGAGTCCTTTGAGTCCACATCTGCTGCTTCAAAACCCAGCAGCTCCTGGATAGTGAGCAGGGGACAAATGGTATAAAAACAATTTCTGTGCAAACTTTCTTTTAAGTTTTGAACCAACACATAAATCTTATTTCGTACCTGCTTAATGAGTTTTTTAAGCTGAACATAAATGAGGTTAGCTCCGTCTTCTGCAAAGCCACTATGATCCACCACCTGGATGTACATGTTCAAAAAAGTCAGAACAATCCCAATGTTGCTTTTAGCAACCAGGAAAACACATAATTTCATGTTTAAGTGCAATAAACACATACCATCTGCATTTTGTTCAGAGTTAGTAGTGGCTATGATGGATCTGAACTGTGTAAGAATGCAAGAAAGTCTGTGAGAACAAAGAGGGTAAAAGCAGAAAAGAGCATTCATGCAACAAGTTGTTAGATGTTAAATATGACTAAAAGCCACTGTGTAGAATACTTAATTAGTAAAATAGAAAATAGCATGTTAAGACAACTAATAGCAACTCCAAACTGCTATTAAATAAATCATCCCATATGCAGTATTCTGACATTTTTCGTGTGTTAGATCATCTTCTCACAATAAACACAAACCAGTGTGTAATTCTCTAAAACACTCAAAGATCATTAAAACGTGGACCAGAATGCAACAATTTAAAACTTGTTTTTCATTAATGACACAAACTATCACCTACTAACAAAGAACTGCAGCAGCACTCCCACCATATTCTCTTTTATCTTTAAATTAACAAGACACACCTTGACTTTAGCAGCCTTGTCTGCAGTGTTGACTTTCTCTAACAGCTCCCTGATGGGTTCAGTCAAACTGCTACCCTCTTCAGTCCGAAGGTACAGCACCAGTGAATGACCATCCAGATTCCTCACAAAAGCCTCTTCACAGTCCTCTACTACAGAGCTACAAAAAAAAGTGTTTTAGATGAAAATCTAAACAAAAAATGATTTATTTATTTAAAAAAATCAACATTTAAGAAAACAGGAAGGTGCAGAAGTCAACTATACCTAGTGACAGTGGATTTGAGAAGAAGCACACACACGGAGCTCTTTTCGATCTCCTGTATGCGCTCTGTGATGTATGAAGCGGCAATCTCCTCTGGGAAGTAAACGTTCAGGTAGAAATGGCCCAGACACTCGCACATCTGTCGTAACTCTAAAGAGTGTTTCTGTAAACAAAACAAAACGTAAAAGGTTCACAGACGAAAAAAAAAACAAAAAACGGAAGCAATTAATAACCCAGATCATATATTGCTGCCTCAGATAGAAAGAAACAAGTTCTTCTAAAAACAAAATACAGACTGAACAATCCTGAACTTCTGTTTGAGTTTGACCTACTGTATTTTTTGCCCTATAAGTCACTTTTTCCCCCCATAATTTACATGCACTGTGACTTTTAGGCTGAAGCATCATATTTATGGATTTTTTCCCCTATATTTATAAACCAATTTTTGGCCGAGATATGGCCTTTTTATTCATTGTGCCAAAAAAAAAAAAAAAAAGAACAGTACCACTTTCAGCCACTGGCACCAGAGTAGTAAGGCATACCGTTGTATCATGTAATAGGTAAAAGTGGCTATTAATGACAAATTCAAAAACAGTCAAGACAAAAACAACTGAACTTTTTTGAATTTACCGTGTCC
>JARVGQ010000760.1:17688972-17699302 GCA_031762355.1 Hypsolebias martinsi | reverse complement strand
ACAATTGCCAAGTCTTCGTGCGACTAGTTCGCTGTGGTGACCCCTAACGCAGGGAGAAGCCGAAAGAAGAAGAAGAAAGAAGAAGTAGAAGTTTACATTTATTCAAAAGGTTGCATCATTAAAAATCTGAAAGTAAGGTACCATTTTCCTTGTTTGGGCTACTATCAGTAAATTAAAAACATTTTCCTCCTTGTAATTTTGCCCATTCAGTAAATAAAAATAATTTAAAAAAAAAGTGGTATTTGCTGCAGCATGTTTGTTTCAGACTATTTGCATGTAAAATAAAATATTCTACAAAGAAAAATTGAGCTCTTTTTCCATTTATCTATATCAACAGACTACAGATCTTGTCATGTCTTCCAAAAATAGAACATTTTTGTTATATTACACTAACCAGAGATTATTCAGTAAAGGTTTATAGAGCAGCAGAATACAAACAATAGCTGATTACTTAAATTTGCAATTCTTTATCTTTCTATAGACATTTTATATACATTTTTCTTAAATGCTTACAAACCATGGTTCATATTTTTACAAAACAGCTTTAAAAAACTCTTTCTGTAAGCTCGATTTAAGAAGAAATACATCACAGGATCCAGGGCGCCGCTGATGCAGGTCAATGCAGATGTGATCTGATTGGCTCTTTCCAGTGACCTGTTCATTGTTGCAACTTGTTCAAGACTTTGACTTTGAGTGTAGATGATCCTGCACATGTGATAGGGCACGAATGCAATCAGGAAGTTCATCAAAATAAGAATGATCATTTGTCTAGCTTTGGCTTTCATCGGATGTTCTTCCTGCTGCTTGAGCTTCCTCAGTTTCAACAGAATCAGTACATAAGAAATAATTATGGTAATGAAGGGGATAAGAAAAGCCACGACAGTGGAAACCAAAGCTTTGGGAGACGTCTTTTGGAGGTACAGCATGCTGCACATGACAGTTGAGTTGTCGTGGTTCTTTTTTGAGAAAAGCGACGGACTCATTGAAACAGTAACTATCACCCAAAGCATGACAACAGTTATCTTTGCATTCAAAGGCTTCCTGATTTTCTGAGATCTCAAAGGTAAAACTATAGCCAGTAATCTGTCAAGGCTGATGAAGCTCATCAGGAAGAGGCTGCAGTACATGTTCAGGTAAAAGAGAAAGCATGAGAGTTGACAGAGGATGCTCCCAAAAGGCCAGTAGCCGTCAGACAGGTGGTAAACTATACGCATGGGTAAAATCAGGACGTAACAGATGTCTGCAATAGATAGATTTCTCAGGAAGACCTTAAAGGAGGAGGTGCTTTTCTCCTGAAAGAAGGCCCACAGCGCCAAGGCATTTCCAGGTACAGCGATGATAAATACCAGGATGTAAAATACAGAAAGGCTGATATCCCACAGTGCCATTGGTGCCCTTTTAGAGTACTCCTCTATAGAAAGGTTCATAGTTGTTGAGATGACAGTCAAGCTGGTGTGGCACAAAAGACAAATAACCAGTTAATACATACAGCCCTGGTGTATTCTGCAAACTCATCGTGATGCTGTTGCATCCAAACAAAACTGGGAATAAGAAATTTAACTTTCCCAAAATGTTATGTGAAAATATCACGTGCAATATGTTTAAAAGACACAGGAAAAGGAACTCATTTAGCCTGATGCAGCTATAAGCTGGTACGTCGTTCCCATACAAAACACTTACATGGAAAAATATGTTCTGACATCTATAGCTGTTTCCTAAAATTATCTTGCTTTAAAGAAAATTATTCATAAAATAGTGAAATCACTTGTCGAGTGCACTTATTAAATATTACCCTTGCAGTTAAACCCAGCTTCAAACTCCATTTTCAAGTAAGTTATTTGTTAACAAAAGGGTGATTTTAAGTGCATTGTTGTAAATTGTACACTAAATTAATGGGTTTAGACATTTTTTTTAGTAAAATATACACTTTAAGTAAAAGATACAATTTTGTTTAAAAGTACATAAATTCTAGTACTTTAAAAATCCAAATATAAACTATCTGGCATAGTGTTAATTACAGTATATCCTTACCTTTAAATGCAGTTAAGCAAAACCAAAGATTATAGAAGTGGAAGACACTAATGTTAAAGCAACAACCAGGTGCAAAAAGCAAAAATAGGAAGTTGGCCACTTCTGTCTAATACATTTACCGGTATTCATACGCAAACATCCGTGGTCAGTCATTTGCACACCCTCCCACTTATACCAAGAAATTGGAAGCAAAAACATTAAAAATACCACAGGTTCAGTGCACTACAAGCATGCGTCTTTATTTTTGCTATTTCAACACACTTTTGTCTTGACCACATTGCTCATTTATATCAGGATTTAAAGCTTTACAAAAAGAAAGCGAAAACCAAATATTTACAAAATCTATCTGTGCAAACATTTTTTTCCTTTTACATCACTCTCCTAAAATAGTTAAAAGGCATGCATACAAATAAACTTTGGTATGTTAACAAAACTACTTTCTTTTTTTTTATTTTTTTAGTAGAAGCATTTACTTTATTTATGTACATGTGGTTGAATTTATTAGTTGTTTTCAGTACAAGTGACATTAAGCACAATTATACATGTTAAACTTAATCCAGAAGTACAAACACAGAGGTTGACACTTCAGCCTCACCGAGACTGGTGTAATGAAGTACATGATTGAGTTAGGCATGAAGTGAGTAAATGTACAACTTTGGCAAATAGGCACAATAAAATGAAAAAGTTGCATGATTTATTCTAACAGTTGTAATTTAGTGACGTAAACTGGCAGTTCATATGGGTGAAAAAAATACTTTCATAAATTTTAAGATAGTACTGAGAATATTTTTTTTAATGTGTGCACACGTCGTAAAAAAATCATTAAAGGCATTTACAAGTGTTGTTTGAACGTCTGTCGACTCAAGAAACACAGATTAAATATACTAGTTATTCAATTTCCTTTTTTCAAAATAAAAGAATGTACAGATTTTGTGATTGTAAAGCAACTCTGTAGTCCCTACCATTTAACTACAACAAGAAAATATATTTTCAGCACGATAAAAGCCTTTCACTTAAACTACAAAATCAAGAGGAAAAAAAAAAAACAATATAGTTTTTGTTCCATTATCAAACATTTTGACAGAACATCTTTTACACCTTTGAAAAATAAATCAAACAAAAGAAGTGTGATCCAACATTTAAAAAATAAATGATAATGAGATGGCAAAGAAGCAGTGTGCGAATGCCAGTGTCAAATAAAATGTGAATAGAGGAAGTGCATTTATTAAAAATACTTTAAAAGTAAAAAATAAAAAAAAAATAAAAACCCAAACCAAAACTATTTTACATGAAACACAGTCAGGTCTACCTGAGGGGCGATACTGAGGCTAAGTCGTGTCCTTAGCCGCTGTGACTGTTGGGATGCAGGATTTGCCGTTGCTGCCGTTGTGGGCCCTGTAGCTGGTGAAGCTGGGGGTGTGTATGGTGCGGATGCTCTTTCCACCTGGGCCCAATGGTGTGGGTGACAGAGGGGAGGGGGAGAAAGAGGAGGAGGAGGAGAATGAAGAGGAGGAGGAGTGCGCTCGACCGTTTGTCTGTGAGGAGAATGACAGAGTTTTACCTGTGTGCTGTGAAGGTGTGGGGAGTTTGAGGGATCCATTAGACAGTGAGGGGATATGGGAGGAGGGGAGGGAACCGGGACGAGGAGCGTGAGAGGAAAGGATGGAGGATTTTGTCGCAGAGGGACAGGAGGAGGAAGATGGGTTAATGGGATTAGTAGCATCTGAGTTTTGTGCAGACTGGGAGCTGCTTTTAGCAGAGCTAGGATAAAAAGCAGGGATTTTAGAGATGGGTATAGTGGGGGAAGTAGTTTTATGATCCCCTCCCACTCTTTTAGCACTTCCGTTAGCCTGCAAACAGATGCCAAAACAGATACTTGCTGTCAAAAATGAAAACTGGTAAAATGATACATGTAAAAAGGCAAGGCGAGGTTAAATAAAACTAAAAGTTATTCACAAAGAAGAACGGTATGACTGAACAAACATATATTTCTAAAGTACAACTAAAAAAACACCAAAACAACAAATGTAAAGGGTCTGTTTTTCTCTAGGAATGTGAGACATCGTAAATTGAAAGACACGTTACCAAGAATAGAATACGACAAAGGTTAGAAAGCGTGAATGCAGACAGAATTTCCACACCAATTCTGTGTTAGAGGGATAGTTAGGCATCATGGGGGGGCGGCTGTGGGAGAAAATTGAGACGGCAAAGATGCAAATAAGAAGTTAAGGGAATTTGAAAACAGCATTAGGGGTTTGAAGAGTGACAGCAAACAGGGGAAACGTGGCCTTGGATGAGTGGGTTATGCCAAGGTCCTTACGGTAAAGAAATATGTTTCACCGTGGGGTTAAGGAAGCTGAGCAGCAATGTTGGGTTTGAGCAGAGGTGCAATGTGAGAAGTGAGGAGCCAAAACAATTTGGTTAAATATGTGTTTGAACATTGCCAAAAGCATCTTAGGACTTGGCAACACTGTTAAGGAACTCAGCTGTGATGGGAACTGGAGATGTGATGGGAACTCAGATAACGACTGAACAGGATTCCACTTTTCTCTGCCTTTTTCTTTTTTTTTATTTAGCCACCAACACAGTGAAAACCATGAGCAGTGTGGACATGCAGAAGCATACAGTACAGTGATGTTATGGGGTAACAGTCAAAAGTCAAACATGCCTTTGTGTCATTGCAGACTCAAGAGAACCAAGAACAGATCCACAGTAGCCACCTTGGTGACTTTATTATTGTTTTATAAACAGTTGACATCTCACAGCTTTGGTAGTCTTTCACCCCCCTTATATGCTTCATGCTTTTGATTTCCTAAATATATCTTTCCTTTAGTTTCTGGTAAAACCCTACATTAAAACTACCTGTCGAAACTGCCTCTGAGAATCCTGCAGTTTTTGCTGTTTTCCTGCTTTGTCAGATGCAGCCGGCGACTGCCTGGACTTTGCGGACAAAGGAACGGGCATCCGACTAGTTGGGGAAGCGACACTGGTGTTCTGCAAGGGGATCCAAATGAAAAACAAAACAAGCAATAAAAAAGGTAGAAAAGACACACACCACATAGAAAGTATGAAAAGTCAAGACACACACAAAAAAAAAACATATTTTGTTTAACACCTCAACAGCACCAGTGAAAGACCATGCATCCAGTAGGACCATTGACTTTAAAGTAAATATATATATAGTACATGCAGTCAAGGAAAAAGATTTTACAAGAACATTGTGACAATGTCTTTGAAGACCAGTGCACTACTTGCTGAAAACCTCAGAGTTTTAGCAGTGAACTTCAGGGGAAAGATGGTAACCAGGAACCCAATAAAATGCCACCCAATCATGTCAACATGATTCCACAGAGGCGGGAAGCCACTGGGGTATTTTCCAACATTTCTGAGCACCTGTGAAGTGGATTAATGACTTTATAATTGCAGTGGTTAGGTTCAAAGGGAAGGTAGGTTGAAAAGTTAGAGAGAAAACCCCAAAGTCTCCTGGAACAACAAGAGCTAGAGAGAGACCTGTTGTATGTTGCTGGGTACACTGAGGATAGTGGTGGTGGTGGTGTTGGCAGAAGGGATGGCTTTGGGTCGAGGAAGGACCTGAGGTTTAGTCTTCTTTTGCAATGAGCTTTTGCTGGCTACTTTCTGTGTTCTGGAGGTAGGCAGAGAGGAAGACCTCTTCAGCCCAACTCCTTCTGAGCTTTTCCCATTTCTTGTTTTAGAGTCTTCAGCGTTTGCTAGCTCCTCAGGAGTGCATGGTCCCATCTCGCTAATAGTGGTCTCCAGCTGCTTTATGGTCTGCTCAAGACTGTCCAGAGTCTTGTAGGTGCTTTTTCGAATCTCATCTGTCCTACAAACATTGTCAGAATTCTGCCATTTTTGTGTAAATTCCATTCCCTTGGAGGGTTCTGTGAAGGATTTTGAGCGTGCAATCTCAAATCTCTTTGCTTCTTTGTGGTGCCGGACAGTACCATCACACTCTTCCTCATCTTCATACACCACCACCTGTAGAGTCTTCTTTCCAGACTTGGTGCTAGTCCGAATTGCCTGTGTCAACGCTGACAGCTGTTTCTTTGGAAACTTAAACTTGAACTTCTTCTTGTTGTCCTGTTTGGCATCTCCATTTAACTCTGCATTCACCCCGCCGTCTGTTAGTTCAGATATTGAGGATGAGGACTTGGTGGTATCTGCAGTACCCTTTGAAGAGCCGACCATTAGTCCATCAGCCAACTCAGCACCTTCATCTATTTTCTGCAGCCCACCACTCTTCTCTGTGTCTGACTCCTCACTCTCCTCTTTGATGGACTCTTCAGCAAGCATTCTCTCAAGTTCCTCCTCACATTCAAAGATGGTGGACAGGCGTTTGTAAGCCGAACGGATATCCATTGGCTCATTAAAGATGATGATGACAGGCTTCTTATTAATGCCATTATCCTGTGGTGATGTAGGGTCGACTGAGGCATTTGGTTTATTGCCTGCACTGCCTACAGTAACTGTCTGGACACTCCCTTTCTTGGCACTAACCAGTTCTTGATACTCCCCACAAGACAAGGGCTGAACCTTGGTGTTAGTGATCATAAATGCTATGTTGTCTGGGGGTGGAGGTGCTTCCTCTCCAGGTAAGTCTGGACTAAGACTAGCTCCTTCATCACCATCTTCAAGAATAGCTCTAGGTTTATCACTTTTATTACCTGAAGTCTTTTTGGGTGGAGGAACAGAATGTTTAGGAACCTCTTTAACAGGATTGGCTGTTGTGGTCACCACCTGCTCAGGCATAATATTTTTATTTAAGGAGGCATGCCCTGAATTTATTTTGCTTGTCTTTTCAGTTTTTGTTTTGTTGAGGATTTTCTCCTTCTGCATTTCTGCACCGGCCTTCGAGGATTTGGCGAGTTTAACTTGCTTCCGTGGCAGCTTAAATCCACTGAGCCCAACAGGTTTGGGCGATATAGGTGGAGGCGTAACAGCAGAAGGTGATTTGGGTGGTGGAGACAGAGGCGGCAGCTGTTGTTGCTGGCTCGGAGAATTGTCAATAACAGTGACATTTGACACCTGTGTTGGAGGTTGTGTGGGCTCTCTGTTTTCTGGGATGCCTTCCAGTCCTGATGGGGGTGCTTGATCTTTGGGAATCTGGCCGGTCACGTAATAAATAACCTGTGAGAGCAAAATGTAAAATATGTGACTGATTTCAAATGTTGAACTCTAAAATATACAGCGATTAACTATAAAGTATGAATAGAATGTTAGGATATGACAATCATACAAACATATACATACCCCTGGGCTCTGTCGCATAGGTGTGTTTCCGTTTTCATCCGTTTCTGGATCTTTGTCTTCTCGACTGGGCTCTGAGCTCTGCCAGGACAATGTGTGAGGGAATAATATTACTGTGCAACTGGTTTGCCAAGTTGCAGCAGATTAACTTTGAATTCACAAAAATGACTGCAGAAGCAATCATCTAGCGTCTAAACTGAAATAGCCAAAAAAATCATCTACAAGGAATGATATTTTACAATTGCATAGAGTTGACTTTTGTTTCACATTGTATTTTTTTCCTTACTGTGCTAATACTAATCACTATAAAAACATGCAAGACAAATAAATTCATGTTACTTTTAGCTAAAGTGATCTTTTTTTGCTACTTTATTCATTTTTAAACATTTACAACTCCAATTTTGGCTACACAGTTTAACTTTGAAGTTTTTGTTTTCCAATGAACAAGTGTTAACACAATTCCAGCAACATAATATGTAAGGTTTAACATTATATCATTTACAGAAAACAAAAGCTTAAACTCAGTATATGTCTAATTTATAAAAATCTGACAGATCTGTTAAGAAAATTGACTTGATTATAGTAAAAATTCTAGCTTTGTGATGATTGAAAAAAAAAAAAAAACTGTGAAATTGTGCAAAGACAAAAAGAAATTGAAAGAATTTGTTTGAGAAAATAAGGGAAGGAGAGGAGCATGCAAAGTGGCCAGACTGACCGCCGATGAACCAAGTCTGCAAAAACATATTGTGTCCTCAAGCGTGAGTTTTGATCTAAATTAACAATTATTAAAAAAAAAAAAAAAAGCTTTTATTTTGTATTTATTATTGATTTTGTATGAAAATTGTCATCAAAGGAAGACACAAGACAATTTAATTGCCTGTAAGATAAATTACAGGTCTTTATTGGTTTGGCAGAAAAGACAAGTGATAATTAAATCAGTTTTCAAACACATCATACAAAAGACACAGCAGCTTTTCAGAAGCTCAATTTTATGCAGACTTAATCCCGTTAAGAACCCAAGCTGTGAAATTCAGCAGAATCAGAAGGAGGAAACAAAAAGGAGGCAGGGGAAAGGAGTGTTGTGGAGGCAGTTGCTGTAGGTGTCTCTTGAGCCAAAGCAAGAGCACAGGAGGGTGTAAAGCGTTAGGACACAGCCATTGATCGTATCAAACAATTGGTAGAGGCAGGCAGTTAGAGGGGCAGCTGAATGACGGCACATATGTTACCTTTTTCTCTTTGAGCGGTAACAAAGTCCCTGGTCTTAATTCTTTGATTTGGGGTTCAATTCGAGTAGTAGGTTCAACCGAATTTTTCACCCCTATATCCTTAACTGTGCACTTCTGGAAAACCTGAAGGGTGGAGACAGGCCAGAGGGACATAGGCACAAAGGTTTTGAGGAGGACTCTTTAGACCACTGCCACCGGTTGTTCAAATCTAGTGGGCTAAGGAGGATCCTCCTTTGACAGCACTTAGCCTTTGCCACTTCAAAGGAAATCAATCACCGCAAGAAAAGGCGAAAAGCAACAGACTCCCATAACGCAGAATAGAATCAAACTTACATCCACTGATTGGATTTGCATATAATTGATAGGTTTTGTATGAATGTTTGTGTTTATTTGCATCTTACCTGAAGCTCCGCCATGATCTTATCCCCATCATCCTCCTCTTCTCTAGTAACAGAAGGAGTGACGAGAGGAGGTGTGGCAGGCTTTGGCTTGGTTTCTGGGAGAACCTTCGTTGGCTTTGGTTGGGGGGAGGAAGGTGGAGCATCCTCCTCACCCTCCTGTAAACAGTCAGGATTACTAAATAAACCACTAACCTGCATGCTTTAGACGTTTCTATTCTCCAGCACACTTGATTTGAATGAATGTGTGATTGACAGGCTTCTGCAGAACTTGAAGGGAAACCTGAATCAGGTATGCTGAAGCAGGCAAACAAGTAAAACATGCAGGATAGTGGCTTTCAAGGGCCAGGACTGGACATCCTTGGCCTAATCTATTGGTCTTGCTACATACAATCAGGCCTAAAAATTACAGATCATCAATATTATTTAACAACCTCACTGACCTGTGCAGAGATGCTCTCCTTCCTGGTGGTGTACACCACCTCACCAGAACGAGTTGTCGTCATTCCGGAGCTGGAGAAGGTTTTCCTCGGAGGAGGAGGCGGCGGAGACTTATTGGATTTATCAGGCCCCTGCTTGGACAAACTGTCAGCAGCTGCAGGCGAGACGGCAACTTTCAAGGGTCTCTCCATTGCTGGCTTGGCAGTTTTATCCATTAGAGGTTTTGGGAGTTTCTCCAACCCTTTCTTAGAGAGTTTCTCTAACTGAGGCTCCTCTGTCATGCAGATTAGTAAAATTGTGTAGAAAAAAATTAGCATAAGTTGAAAGTGACTTTGCTATTTTCTTACACGTTACATGAAGCTTGATCCGATTCCGTACCTGACAGTGAGTTGACAGGGCTGGGAATGTCCCCCTGTTCTACAATCCCAGCAGCAGGAAGCAGTTGGTTTTCTTCTACCTCCAGACTTGGAATTCCCTTCATCATGTTGGCCTGGGCCTCTTGAAGGATCTTCTCAAACTCCTTTCCATCATAATGACCCATGTTCTGCCTCTTCTCCTCCCACTCCTTCTCTTTAGCCTGCAGGAAAAAGAAGTAAAAAATAAAATTAAAAAAAAAGTCAAACTTCTGTGACATAAAATTAAGAACTTCTTGTTCTAAAGTAACAGAACAATTACTTTCAGCAGTAAAAATGATAAATTACCGGTAATGGCATTCAGATTTCAGTGAATTAAAGTACAGGTAGTCCTCGAGTTACGGCGCCCCGACTTACGGCAACTCGGACTTGCGAACGCCTCCTTTTGTGTGTGGGGTGTTAATACCTTTCCCTTTAAGACCCTGTGGACTCCTCCCGGTATCTGGCGTCCATCTTGTTCTGTGAAAACAACAACGTGCCTGGAGGAGTCCATTTTGTTTGTGCTCTAAGGCGGTGCAGCCTGTAAAAATAGCAGCAGCTCTTGTTCTAATAAACT
>JARVGQ010000760.1:17675230-17688393 GCA_031762355.1 Hypsolebias martinsi | reverse complement strand
TACTGTGTTAGCTAACTGCTTGGAAATACAGTACTGTACATGGTTAAGGTACAGAATGTACACTGGTTTTGTGTTACGTTGAAAAAAATGTGTTTAAAACGCCGTTTACAGTGCATTTTCCGACTTACGTCAAAATCGGGTTACGAACGGTGCGTAGGAACGGCTCTGCGCCGTAACTCGAGGAATACCTGTATTTGTATCATAAAAGAATGAACAAAGAAAACTGAAAGTAAAACATTACCTCTATGGAGATAGCTCTGTTTTTGCTTTTGTCCTGACTGTTTTGCAGCTCTTCTATAACAAGATCTTGATGTTGGGTGCCGTTGCCATTATTCACAGGATTCCTATGAGTCTTCTTTTGATGGACAGGACTTGGTGGATCTGAAACGACCCCTTTGGAATCCTCCATCCCACGAGTCGTGTTAAGGTTGGCAGTGAGGGTGAGACTGGAGCTTGGGGTGAGGGGAGGACTGGGCTGAGTGCTGAGGGCTGCAGACTGCTGAGACTGCTGCATGTGAACTGGGGAACTCTGGACATGATGGATGACCACTGGGGAGGAGGGCATCACCTCGGATCTGACCGTGGAGCTCTGGGCCTCCGGTGGAGCTGAGGTTGAGCCAGGCTGGGCTGATACTGGAGGAGCTTCTGCAGTGGTTTCTATAGTGGTTAAATCAACGTTACCCACTGACTTATTATGAGACGAATCAAGTCCTTTATGAGAACCCTCTGTTGCACATCTGCAGAGAAGAGGGAAGCACAACCGAAATTGCATAAAAATAATGTTTACTGCTGAAATTAAGGCCAGCACAAAGAGTTTTTTTAAAGCCAGGAGTAATTTTGGTATGTATGACATCATAAATAGAAAAGAGCCAGCAGTTTTTGCCAAATTAAGTCACTTATCGGTTCAGTGAAGGTGGCTGAAGTAAATCTATCTGGATGTCTCATTCTTCTGTCCACACAGAATGACCTCTTTGATGGGATGAAAGCTGGCCTACCAGTATAATCAAACAGTACAATCGCCCACATCATACACTCCTTCAAAAAGCCCTTTTTGATTTCATCTTTAATTCCCTCTCATGCACTCGGCAGCTACACTTGAGGACCTGCTCTCCTGACCTCCACTTTATCCCCATCCACACCCTTCTTCTTCCGCCTACCTTCTCAGAGTGCTGAGGGTGTCAGTCAGGCTCTTGACCCGTTTCAACATGCTGTCGAGTTTGTGAGGCTCCTCCTTCAAAAACTTGACAGCCTCCACCTCGACTCTGAGGACAGCTCGCATTCTGGTTTGCAGGGTTGGAAACTCTCCTGATATAATACAGACATACCAATCATTCAGAAAAATACATTATCAAGCAAAATAAACCCAGCTTTTGGTTTGAGGGTTAGCACTGACATTTATTAGTGTGACTGTGATGTTATAAGTCTGTCTACCATATCTTACCTTTAAGACCTGCCAGTGATTCTCCCACCTTCCTCAGAGTTACGGCTCCCTCCTCCACATCCTTTAGGGTCACCACTCTGTGTGCTGCTGAGCCGCTCTGCAGAGAACCTACGTATAGTTCCAAGTCACTGCAACAACAACAAATAACTTTCTTTATCAAATAAGTAACAAAAGAACAAATCAAAATAATATGATGTAGTACAAAATACTTAATTTTTTATTTATTTTATTTTTTTTACAAGAAGAAATTAAAAACTCAAGGATATACTGTATTCAAGTTTCTGCGGTATGGAGAGCCATTTCATTCTAAATAAAATAAAATAAATAAATAAATAGTGTTATTTAAAAATTATTAATAAATATTCCAATAAATAAATAAATGTTACCATGAAATAAAACACTTAAATAGAAAATGTTTAGTTTTTCCAAGATTTATATTTTTATTTATTTCAAAACTTATTTTTATTTAATTCAAAATTTGTTTATTTAATAACAGAGTTGAATTTTGTGAGATTTTTATTTTGTAAAGCTACTTTACATATTTCAAGGGCTTTTATTTTTTAACCCTGTTTTTCAAATTAAGCGTTTTTTTCTTCATGTTCTTATATTCAAATGAGGGGGCGGGGTTTTCTCTGTGGGGCGGGTCTGGTCAGGGTCAATGCAGCCCATCTATGAGTTTTATAGGCCGGGCAAACCAATAACTAAATCAAAAATAAAATTAAAAATAGCCTCTCAAGTCTCACGAATTGACCATGAGACACCCACATTTCACGATGTGCACATGGCACACTTTGTACATCCTGACTTTCTGAACACAGTTAATTCATGATTTGAAGGTAGCTGGACCAAGCAAAGCTCAGCGAGGGGAAAACGTTGCTGTGATTGGTCAAAAAGATTGGAATATGTCAGTTTCTACGAAACAGATGCAATCCACTAATCCTGACCAGAACCGCCCCACAGAGAAAACCCCGCCCCCTCATTTGAAAATAAGAACATGAAATAAAAAGAGCTTAAAATGAAAAACGGGGTAAAAAATAAAAAATAAAAAAACTGACATATGTAAAGTAGCTTTACAAAATAAAAGTGTCACAAAATGAAACTCCATATTAAATAAATTAATTAATTAATCTCAAAATAAATAAAAAATAAATATTGGAGGAAAAAAACTAAACATATATAACACATTAAATGTTATATTTCATGGGAACATTAATGGAATATTTATTAGAAATTTTTAAATAACACTATTTATTTATTTATTTATTTATTTTTGAATGAAATGGCTTTCCATACTTAAAACATGTTTTATTTTGTGCAATCACTCAAATGTATATACGCTTTGGAAACACCAGGGGGCAGGGCACAATCATTGATCTTTAAGATCATAACTACCTGTACTGTACCTAAATTGAGTAGAGGTGAGCAATGACACCATTTAAAAAAATGTGTAAAATGAGAGACTGTCAATAAATATATCAGTCATTTTAGAAAGCTGGTAAAGAAATGTTCTATTCAGAGAGGAAACGCGTTGAATGATAACATTGTGAGGGCTGGGTTGCATGAGAACAGCTGACTAATGGTGTTTCGTTGTGCTCAGGTACCCTTGAGGAACCAGTTAAACTCAATTAATAATTTAAGATAGCATCCATTTGATAACCATTATCCACTATGGGTTTATCTTTAATTTTAAATATGTAAATTACAGGGATCATTCATATCTTTGAAAATGTTTTTTTGTTGTTTTACCTGTTTGAAAAACTTATAGAAGTTCATGTGAATGCCATTTAAAAACATTTATGTTGCTGTTAATTTAGCATTACATGGTTACTTTCAGAAGTGCCACAGGTTGTAAAAACAGCGCTACAGCTAGCTGCTGGTGCTATTTGCATTCATGAATAACTTTAGACTTGAATATAAACTATGGCATAAGTCAAAACTGACAAATGTATAATGGTTTATAAAACAGTGTTTGCTTGATGTGATGTTTTTGAAATTGGAATTAACGAGGCAGCAATCCACTTTAGTTTTGACCATATCAAATTAGCCATTATCTCTTTAATCTTTAATCTGGTAATCTCTTTTTCTCTAAATGGCTGTTGGTCAACAAGCTACCAATAAACGAGTAAGATTTTAATTGTTCAGAACTTTTCCAAAGAATCCCACTTGAAAATATCTGAAGCATGAAGCTGATTCTGTAGTGAATTGCATTTCCAGGAATTCTTGCTCTTTTATGGCAGCAGTTTTTTTTTCTTTCACCTTTTAAAACGAAAACTTAAAAAGCTGCATGTAAGGTCATGATGGATGTACTTCTCTTTTACTTCTATTTGTTATCTTAAAGCTGAGCAGCTCTTATTGCCGCACCTCATTTAAAGTGAAAGCAGATTTGTTTTGCTGGCTCTCAAATGGCTGGATTTAAAGAATAATACAAAGCTTATTCTAGCTTCAACCCATTGACTTTTACCGTTTCTTCTTTCATCAGTTGCTATCAACTGACTTTACTCGTCTCTGCTCACCACTGTGTTGTGAGACAAGAAGGTCTGACCTCACCTTGTAAACAGCCAAATAAAGGGGATTTAATTACTGCTTCTTGTTGGCACGATAAGGCAAGTGAATTAAAGGAAAAGCAGGGGTAGTAAGGTTTACTCTACTGTTAGGTATATTGTTTAACAATGAGACACATGCACACGCTGCTTACTTGCATAAACCTGTGGGCTGCAATTTGGTGGGTGTTGGCTTGTCAAAGAGTTAAGGATTGAATGGCTCAGGTGAGTTGATGAAGATAAAACCTTCTGGGGATTTTCCTTCAAATGGAGAAACACTGACTGGAGTTTCATGGGTGTGTCTACTTTAAAGCTAGTGAAAAGCTTTGCTGCAAAGACAACCTACTTCAACATGCAAATCATTTGAACTCCACAATAATATGAAAATAGCAGAAAAAAGTAGATTAAATGCAGAAAGTGTGGGAAAAAATCTACTTTTTAAATATAAAAAACTAAAAATTTCCGTTTTGTGTTTACTGAATTCCTGTAATTTTGACAACAAAAGTTTATTCCATTCCTCTTTTACATGAAATTTCAGCTATATTCATTCTTCCTTTAGTTTTTCCATATACTGTATACCTGTATTTATATATATATATTCGCAGCAGTTCTGCATACGGCTTGAAATTAAAGACCATTTCCAACACTGGTCCTTGAGGAACACCATCCTGCATGTTTCAGACACACCTGGTTTTAATGAATGGGTGATTAACAGGCTTCTGCAGAACAAGAGGAAGCAATTAAATCACTGAATCAGTGTGTTGGAGCAGGGAAACTACTAAATCATGCAGGATGGTGTTCCTCAAGGAACAGTGTTGGGAACCACTACATTATGCACTGGATTTTAGCCTTGTCTGTCTCAGTATTTCTTATGAATTATCTTAATATAAAATAATATAAATTGCTTGTAATTTTAAATCAAATAAAAATTGTCTTAAATTGTGGTTTACTATTTGTGAACATATTACCAACAAAGCTGTGAACCTTCCCCTATTTTTTCTCTGAAAATAGTTACTATTTTGTTATATACTAAATCATGTTTCCAACTACCAAATCCCTTCCTGACACCAAATTTAACAGAAAAAGAAGAAAACAAAATTTATTTTACAACATGTGATCCATTTTCTGTCATATTTTAAATCATATAATGTATAAAATGTGTGCAAATCTTGAAACTTTGTATATTTTTGTTGTTAGTTTTGTATTTATTTTTAATAAATTACCTCAGCTCTCTCGCAAGTAGGTTAAAAATTAGAGGCTTCTTATGCATTCTTACCTTAGCTGTGTGAGGACACGCTCCTCCAAACCTAAGTACTTCTGCCTGTCCTCTTCCACCATAACTCGCTGCCTCTGGACAGGGTCTTCAAGACGCCGCATGGCCTCTGTGAGCTTAATACTGATTTCCTGCTCTGCTCGCTTCAGCTGCACCCGTAACACATCCTGGTTCTGGAGCTGTAGGGGGTGTACACAGTGAAATGGGATATCAGAGAACCCTTGAAACTAACAAACCAGCTCAAAGTTCTTAAGATGCACAGACAGGTGCATGTCTGAAACGGCTCAAAAGCAGTGTAAATCAATTAAAAGGGGAAAAGGACTCTTGCCTGCAGCTGTCTCATCTGATGGAGTTGCAACCTAAGGTCAGAAACATTCTTCTTGAACTGCAGGAGGTTGACTTTGATCGGAGCTAAGGTCTTGTCTGATGAGGTTGCACTGCTTTTAGGAGCCAAAACTGGAGAACCGCCTGGGTCAAGAAAAAAAAAAAAGTTTAGTTATGGGTTTTTTTCTTTCTTTTTTTAAAGGAACATTTTCTGCCTGCACAATGAACACAGATACACCAACACTTTGAGCTACTGCTGTTTTAATGTCAATCAATGCCTTTTCAGAAATGTGGGAGGCTGAAACCATGGAAACCAGTTGACGTAACACTTGTGTTTTGAAAAAATGCCCTAAATGATCAAAAACAATAATAATTTAGTTCAAACCTCAGCATGAGATTTGATTTAAGGGACCTTAAGTTGTTTTCAGGCAGCACCACTGGCTGCCTGAAAACAATGGAGACATTTTATTATTAACTGACAGAAATAAGTTGAAAGTCTGAGATTTATTTTATTTGTCATCACAGAAAGATTTTTTTTTTTTAATGCAATAATATTTGAGATTTGGAGCTGTTACACTGTAGTTTAGCTATATGCAAATTAATTAAAATATGATGAAAGACAGGTGTGTTGGAACATTACTAATACATGTCCTTTAAGACAAAAGTGGTGTGATAAATCTACAGTAAGGCTGTGAACTGTTTGCTTTGCATAAATTTAAATATAAGGTGTTTCCAATTTCTATAGAATGCTATGATAATTACTTAAGAAGGGATATCCATGCTCTAAACTTGGTGTAACAAAAGTAAAAGTATAATCAACTCTCAAAACGTATCTGAACTAAATACAAAATAACCATATCCTTGGAAACTTTACAGTCAGGTCAAAGAGTTTTAGTTTTGGGAATGCAATCGTTCAACTTCACACATCTGTCAAAAGCAGACGTGCACTGTGAAACAATAAAGAACATTAACTTTGTAATCCCAAAAGTCTGTTCACACCATGTTTTACAAACTGCCAGACCTGAAATACAAGTTACAGTATAAACTGCTGCTACTTTTGTTTGAGCCTTCGTGATCCAATGTCCATAAAAAAGTGAACGCCTATAGTTGTTGTTGTTTTGGCTGCTCCCTTCTGCAGGGGTCGCCACAGTGAGCAAACTCACAGGAAAGATTTGGCAATTGTTTTACACCGGATGCCCTTCCTGACACAAACTGCAGCCTCAGGATTACGAGACTGCAGCACTGACCACTGAGCTACCACGCCCATTTGCATTGCATGGTAACACTGCAAAAACCTCTGAATGTATGGTTTGATAAAATCAAAAAACAATTGAAAACATGGATGCCTTGCTTTGAGCATTGTCTTTATGTTGCTATTGGTGGGCTTTGTTTTTATTTAGACAATTTTTAGATTTTATGCAAACCTACTGAACAGTTACGTTAGCTTAATCTTTGAACAACTTCACTTGTATGAGTTATATTTATTAAACGTACATATTAATCTGTCGGCTCAACTCAGTCTTTTTGCTTCCAAGATATGGTAAATCATCTGAAAATATTTTTAAACACACTCCTACGTCCATTAGCCATATTAGATATCAAAAATAACTTTCACTATACATTTTAGTATCCGTTTCTAAAATAGGAATGTGATTTGATGGTGTACACACAGCCAACCATACTACACAAGTGTGGAAATGATTAGATTGTTCAGATTTATTGGCATGATATGACGTTTTAAGTTATTTTATTTTTAAATTCTCATTCACTGTTTTGTTGTTGGTTTTGATGAGAGTAGCACGATAGCAGGACAAAAAAAGCTTTTTGGTGTTTTGTAAGAAAAATTGTCACATAAACAGTGTAATGTTCTTCTCCATCACTGGCAAAGGAGGTTGCAGATCAACTCAAGATTTTTTGTCAGATCACTGAATCATCTTGGGAAGTTTTAGAAGTAACAGCATCTCGTTTTAGGTATTGCTTTAAGGGACTTGGGCGAGCTCTGCTGGCTCTCATCTCTTAACTCCAGTTAAACTAAATGTATCGGGGGGAGGATTGTGAGAATATGAGCTGATTACAAGCAAAGCCTGACTTTGTTTTTCTGCTCCTCAGCTCTGCTGAGTGCAGACAGTGACGTATGGACTTGTCTGGACAAGACATTTTTGTATTAAAAGGGTTAAAGAAAAAAAGCTTGCAGAGGATCACAACACTACCTGAACTATGAGCACTGTGGGCTGGAGATGAGGTCTTCGGTGGTCTTTCACTGCAGCAAAGGAAATTGATTAGAGCCACATCTTGATAACAAATTTAAAAAAAAAAAAGAAACTCTTTGGGGAAAAACTTTAGGTTTGCAAGTTAATTTTAGTAACAAATATGTAAAACAAAGCATGACAAGAAAAACTGACAAACCAGAGAGGTTAAAATGATGTTAATGATGTTAACAAGCTTTATCATTATGACACAATAACATACAAATTCAATGCAGTCGCAGGCATTATCTTTAAGTTAAAACTGGGGCTCTACATAGAAGATCCAAATGCACAATCTTGAAATGCAACCAAGTAAACCATAGTCATTTGAACTTAAATATTGATTTACTGACAGAGAAGCCTTACTCTTCACCAGACTGAGTTTTTGAGGTAGCCACTGCTGAGAAAATACTTCCTGATTTACTTGAATCTCCAGGTCTTTCATCCCAGATTTCCTGAATATGTACGTCACTACTACTCTGTGGTTGCTTACCTTTGAGGCGCCTTGTTGCCACTAGAGTTTGGGTTCTTTAAAAGTGCATGACGAACAAGACCACTCAAGCTGGCAATCTGTTGCTCCATAAACTTCATTCGCTCTCTGCAGAAACATTAGAAAATTCTACTGATACCACAGCTGCTGCTTGCGCAAGTCTATGAATATAAGGCAGCTGTTAACAGATTATTATTTTCTTCTTAAATATTTGAACATTAATTTCCTTTTAACTGATATACAATTATTTAATAATGACTTCCCAGGTTAAATCCCAGCTTGTCATTCACCAGGTAGCCACTAACAACATAGTGAAAGGGCAATTTAAGAACTACCGTATTTTTCACCCTATAAGTCATGTTTTTTTTTTTTTTTGGTTGTTGCATAATTTACATGCCCTGCGACTTATATGCCAAAGCGACATATTTACAGATTTTTTTCCCATAGCTATAAACTAATTTTTGGCTGAGATATGACAGTTTTCATTCATTCTGACTGAAAATATTGAACACTACCATTTTCAGCTGTTAGATGGCACTCGAGCAGTATGGCATGCTCATGTGTCATGTAATAGGTAAAGGTGGCTATTAATGACATAATTGGCCTGTCATAGCTTGCCACCTTTGTCCAGCTCACATGGAGCAACCGTCAAATCGGCTTCATTTCGCTGCGCCACCCCGGCGAAATGCAGCTAATTTGACCACTGAAGTGCATTTATTAAGTAAAAGTTCAACTAAGACACACCTTTGCTATAACGTTGAGCAAACAAATACATGTTTTAGGCACGTATCTTGTTGAATTTTGAAGAAATGTGCAGCGTTCCTCCTTTCTGATTTCCTCCCTGTCTGCATGCTCCCGGAGCACCAAGGCAGCGTATACTTTGAAATGTAGCTGATTTGACCATCGAAGTCCTTTTATTAACTAAAAGTTTAACAGAGACATATCTTTACTATAAAGCTGAGCAAACAAATGATTGTTTTTTGGTGGTTATCTTGTTAAATTTCAAAGAAATGCACAGTGAGTCCTACCGTGCAAGCACTTACTTCTGCGTATTGGCTTTTGAAATACAGCTTATTTGACTGTCAAAGTGAATTTATTAAGTAAAAGTTCAACTGAGACACACTTTTACTATAATTCTGAGCTAACAAATAATTGTTTTACGTGTTAATCTTGTTAAATTCTTGTTAAAGTCCTCCCGTGCACGCTCCCGCAGCTGCCATTTGGCAGCCTATTGATTTTTGGCACATCGGCCCACATTTCCGGGTTGTCAGCGGTGGTGCATAACAAATGCAACACGTCAGCAGTGACGCATAATAGATGCGACGTATACAGCGAAGCAATGTATTCACGAATTTTTCCACTTTAGTAGACATATTTGGACTGATGCGACCTGTAGGGCAGTGCAACATGTACGGCAGAAAATACGGTATATTGTATGGGAAAAAAATCCATAGCACAAGAAAAAGGAATAGGAACTTTTACAGTGACATTATTTTGTAAAGTTTTGGAAAATAGAGCAACCTTGGTCTTCAATATAATCTAGTTTCAGGAAGGATACCAGGCATGTTGAGGACACCAGACAGACTGAGGTTAAAACTCTAACACAAACTTGTGATCACAACTACAAATTACTCTTGGTCTGTATCTCACAGCATATTATATGTGAATGAAATATTCTATGACAACTACAAAGAACAGTGTGAAACCTTATTTATTTTGAGGATTAACTGCAGTGCTTTCTCATCAAAAACATTTTTTTCTTTTAAATATATTCCCAAAGTGTTTCTAACTGAGGTTTTAGGTCTTGTTTGACTAATAGGGCAATTTAAAGACTTACCTATGGTCACTATTTTTTTTAGGTTTTTGGCATGTGCTTGTCAAGTCCTGTTGTTAAGCCAAATTTTCTTGTCCATGAAAAAAGCATTCCTCTTATTCTTTAACCATGTTTATGTACCTTTAATAAAAAAAGAACTATCCCAGGCATAACAAATGAAAAAACCTTTAGAGCAATTGTTGTTAGAAGAAAGTTCAACGTAGCGTTCAGTGTTTCAAAGCTGTTTTCAAAGATACTTGCAAATGTTTTCAAGCTTAGTAATGC
The DNA here is from genome assembly GCA_031762355.1 of Hypsolebias martinsi. Taxonomy (NCBI): domain Eukaryota; kingdom Metazoa; phylum Chordata; class Actinopteri; order Cyprinodontiformes; family Rivulidae; genus Hypsolebias; species Hypsolebias martinsi. Next base: position 17,677,981 of record JARVGQ010000760.1, on the reverse strand, counting down.
CGTCAGTTAATTTGGACAATGAACTGTTGTTAATGTAATTTGTGTTTCCTTGCTTGCTTCTATATTTAATGGTTTTGCCTTACTTCCCTTCTCTTGAACTTACAAATACCTGTTGGTGCTTAACCATGCAAGCACTAAATAAGAATTTCTTATTCGTGTTTACACCTGGTTAAATCAAGATGAAATTTTTAAAAAGTACAGTAACAGGGAAATAAAAATCTAAATTTTGTTGGTGGCAGCTTTGTCTATGTCCTGAGAATCTAAGATAATCAACATTTCTGACCCCAGAATTTGAACTCAGGTTGTGAAACAAAGGTCAGATTTTTTTACTTGTATACACAAACTATGCTCAGATGGAATTTGTGGATTAGTCAACTAAACCTAATTTGCAGATTTAGAAATTGACAGACGGTGACAGGACATGTTATACACTTGGCTTAACTTATGGAGGATGAAGCTTAATTTATGGAGGATGAATTAAGAGTCAGAACAGGCACAAGGGCTCAGAAACTCATAGTGAATGTGAAATTGGGATGCAGAATTAGTCCATGCTCCCATGCAATGCTTTAATCCCCACAAATTATTTATAATATTACGGTCCCCGGGTACTTACTGGTCACTTTGAGCTGAAAGGGGACTCTGGGAGTAACCCTGAGGGTCTGCATTCACAGGTGAACCCACACTGTTCTTGGGCTTAGTGCCTGTAACTTCATCCTTCCTGAAGGACTGTCGCACTGGTGAGCCTCTTTCCAGGGGAACACCATGAGGTGGCATGCCATGAGGTGGCAGACCATGAGGAGGCATGCCATGGATATCAATTATTCGCACCTCATGCATCCGGTGAGGGGATGGAGGAGGAGTCTTGGGATCCAAAGTAGGTAGTTGGCTGTTTCTGGACTTCTGCCTGTACAGAGACGGATGATCCATAGTGTCTGTAGGACTGGGCCCACCATAAGAGCCTGTGGAGTGGATGGAGGCACGGTGGAATGTTCCCATGCCATGTTCTGGGTGTGGTCCGTGGGCAGTAGCCATCCCAATTCTCCCCTCCTGGAGCAGATATGGATCTGCATACAACCCCTCATTCCCCCTAGCTAGACTGTGGCTCTTCCCACCCAAGTTCTCATCCGGCTTGACATCTCGTCTCTCAAGTATAGCGCTAGGACAGGGAGAGTTGGAACGTGCAGGGGGAGTTGCATTAGATATTCTGTCTCTTGGGATAGTGGCACTCCCAGGTACAGAGTTCTGTCGGGGGCCAAACGGGATTCTGGAGGGTGAGGGAGGCATGGAGTGGGGAGTTGTGGGGAGTGCTCCCTGCATGGGATGGTGTGAGGGGGGACCCATGGGTGGGTGTCTTAGAGCGTGCTGGCCATCACGAGCAGCATGTGCCATCTCGCTGTGCATCTGAAAAAAACACCAGAAGTATACAAAATATTATTATCCCAAATACATAAATACTTTTTCTAGTACAAACACATGAAATAAAATTACTTAAAATATATAGCTGATTGGTTCTCTAGAGACAAACAGCAAATAACATTTACTGTACAAAGTACTTCTGTATCTTATATACGAGCACTGAAGTTGCCTTGAGATAAAAATCTCTATTTAACTCAGTTGATAACGTTGCTTTTCAAAAGAAAATACACTGTGTTCACACTTCACTGAAAGAGAAAGTAGTTACTCACAAGGTACTAACACGGTACACAGGATTTCCGGGAAATTATGCCTATAGGCCTTTACAAAACAATATCACAAACTCATGAACACACGATTTTTTTCTTTGGTTTTAAGTTCTCAAGGGTTTGCCTTATATGTAAGATGTTTTTTTTTTTTTTTTTTTCAGCTTTAAATAAACTTGCTCTACTGAAAATAAGTCTGTGGCTTTCCTAAAAATGCATCCCTAGTGCTAGACTGCTCTTGGTTGATTTTCAACAAGAGCTGTCTAACTTTGTCTCTTTAACCAGCTGTTTTTTTGTCAGATTTTTGACCAAGTAACAACGTTGAATGATTAATGTACAAAAACAATGGCCATCTCCTAAAATAAGGAAGAATGATTAAAAAAAGATGGCATAAAAATGTTAGAAAAACCACTTAATGTGGTGAAAGTCTTAAAGATACGCAGTACATGTAAAAGGAACTACATTTAAAGGGGTTATTAGTAAAAATGTATATGTTTTGAACAGATATAGTGTAAATTTTGTATTTTGATCACACACCCCAAAAATTTGCTGTTCAAGTAAACACTAAATATAGTTGAGTCAAAGTACACGTAGAGAAATTGCATTTCCTGCAAAAATGCAGTGTGAATGCCAGAAGAACTTGTTGAAAAACAGCTGAAATTAGCTTAAAAAACATGGTGAAACATAGATGAAAATGTAGAAAAAGCCTAAATCAGCAGGACATAGCAGAAAGAACATAAAAGTTAAAATGAGTGTAAAAACTACAGAATTAGCCAAAAAAGTTAAAATTAGCATTAAAGGTGTTAACTTGAAATAACTGAAACTAGCAGAAAGAAGCTGAAAGAAGCATAACAAATTGAAATTAGCAGAAATAATTTAATTAGGCTGAAAGTAGCAGAAATTACCATGAAAACTTGAATTTATCTGAAAATAGCTGAAATTAGCTAAAATGTGCTAAAAAGCTAGCCAAAAAGGTAGAACAAGTTTAGCATAAGAAAGCAGAAAAAACGTGTTTGCCAAATTAGGCTGAAAGAAGCAGAAATGAGACCAGAAAGTAGAACATTTCCTTTAA
>JARVGQ010000760.1:17396312-17406780 GCA_031762355.1 Hypsolebias martinsi | reverse complement strand
TCCTTCCTGAGGGGAGTGGGGCAAAAAGTGTGTGTGCTGGGTGAGTGGGGTCCTTCATGATGCAGGTGGCCCTCTTCTTGCATCTAGAGGTGTAAAGAGTTGTGCAAATGTTAATAATCAGCAAGAAAACATTTTGTGCAGGGTTGCACAACTGGTATGTATGCAGGTACGCATGTGCAACAAAAATGGGAATGCATAGCATCACCAGAGATACCACGTGCCTTTGCGTACTTGACAGTGGGCTCAGGATATTTCCTGGTGGGCTGGTCTGATGTGTGAGCTGCAGAGCTGGTGCTTCCTGTTTTTTATTTTTTATTTTTTACTGTTTTATTAACAACATTACTACTCAGAACACTGCTACCACCTGGGCCGCCCCACATCCACCCAGGGCTGGCGGGCAGTGGCAGAGGTTTTTTTTTTTGGTTGCACAGTCAGATCTGTGACACAACCTGTCAATCAATCCAGTAGGCCTGTGAGCAACTGGCCAATCGACAACCTCAATTTGTCTCGAAGCTAAATGCCCCTTGCCTGCCGATGTATTAATTCAACATTTATTACAAAATAATTAAAAAGAAAAAAAAAACTACCAAGGACAAAGAGGTACATCTGCATCATCTGCATCTACCATGCAGGAAGCTGAAGAAGAGGATAGTGGGAGTGTCTCTAAGACAAAGCTGCATATGGGGTGAGTACCAAACACCATCTCCTGGTACTCAACTGAGGAGCCCACGCAAAATGTTAGGTGCACCCCTGCATGTGGGAAATCTGTGAACTGCGAGTAAAAGCTGTTGTGCACCAACGTGTCCTCGCATTTAATCACAACATATTCTTCTGCACACAAGGACACAGTAGGTCGAACAACAAGATCCGGTAAATACACTTGTCTGTTAAAAAGTGTTGCACTCTGTTTTTTTTTCATGGTGTTTATTTAGCTTCTTGATTTTATCTTTTAGTCTTATTTTCCCTTTGCGGTTTATGTTTTAGTCACTTGCATTTTTTTGTGTTTGAGTTCTACTTGTGTTTTTCTGTCAGTTTAGGTTGTTATCCATTTGTGTTTTGTACTCCATTCTCAGTTTCATTTTAGTATTCTGGTTTAGCTCTCGTTCTGATTCCCATTGTTTCTTGTGCCATTCCTCATTTGCCTTCAGTCAGTGTTTTCTCCAGTTGGTCTACCACCCTCACATGTCCTCCATTTGTAATCACCTCAGGTGTTTAGGTTTAATTGGTGCCTCTTTATGTATGCTTGATCCACAGTTTGTTTTTCAGTTCAGCGTTAGTTTTTTTTAATGTCATCACAGTGGTCCTTTTTTTTTTTTTTCCTGCGTGTTCCCTGTTTTCAAGCTAATAGAGTTTTTGGCTGCCTTGTTTGATTTTTTTTGTTTACTTTATTTTATATTTTAGTTATACCTTTAAGTCACTAATTCATATTTTCAACAAACGCATTGAGTTCTTTAAAAAATGGGCTGACATAAAAATAAAAAAACATATATTTTACTGTGAATATTTGATCCTAAATGTGACATGAGTCATATTTCAGGGTACAAGCAAAGACTTATGTGGTTGTTAAATTTGAGACGGGATATCTCTGATGTCAGGAAGCAGATTAAAGGCCTATGTTTCATGTTAAAAACAAATACTTGATGAGAAACTGCCACAGATTTATAAACCATGCATGTTTCAAAAGACTAAAATCTATATTTAGTGGCATGTTTTGTAAGTCTGGCTATGAATTATACTGTAAATGCATCTCAGGCACCTAAATTAGACTTCAGGACAAAGATGCAATCTGGACTGTATTATGAGGCGAACATTCTTGACGCTCGCTCTCATCTTTACTGTCCTTTGCCATTATAATTTGTAATCTGGCTGGCACAGATTACTGGTCATGGCAGTATAATTGTGACATTAGGAGCCACCTTGGTCGCACAGGGATCCACCAACAATAGGCACAAATATGGCGTGAAAGACACAGCCTGAGCTGAGAAGAGACAAACAGAACAAACGCATAAAGCTTGTTAGTCAAGGTCTCCTGATTGCCATACAGTTCATGCAAGGCCGTCCCAATTGTCTGAGCTAGACTCCATAAAAGTGATGCCATGGAGACTGTTAATATGCCTGAACTCTTTGCTGATACTGCACTGCTGCCCAGCCTCTCTGATTTGGATTACCAGACATTTTTTTTCTGTTTTCTGACCCCCTGTTGATAAAAGCTGATTGCTTTTCTTGCAAGGAGCCAACAAAAAAGACGTAATATTGAACAGTGTTTGGATGTACTTTCTCCAGGATGCTAAATTCACTCCTGTGCGTGTCATAAAGTGAATCATGATGTAACACCAAAATGACATTGATCTTTAATAATACTCATCCAGCGCATATCCCTCATAATGGATGGCGGGCGTGTAATTGGATATGATTTGGCTCATTAGATGATGAACAACCAACAAATTGGGTCTTGTCCTTTGCAAGCCGCACGGGTCACAGCAATCAGTCAGTCACCCTAAAAGAGTCATCCAGACTCAGTTTGGGGTTACAACACCAGAACTGAAACCAACTGTCATTCTGCCTGAAGAGGTAACAGTAATGTTAAGTGTTCTTGTGGCATATTTAGCTTCGCATACAGGGAAGAGCTTTTTAGCTTGAAGAACCGGAACAACGAAGAGCTTTAATGTTCCTCCCAAATGCATGAGATGCTCTGACTCATCTCTATAAGCATACCTGTGTAAACACTATAACTGGTTATGCAAAGGTCTAAAAAGCCTTTAATCCAAGCTTTGATGGAGGAACGTTCATTAATTATTGCTGACTGTAGAGATAAAAACATCACGAGGCAACATTTGGTGGCAGATGGAGAAAATGAGGTTTCCTGGGTCGAGCTCAGTCTTTGCCTTCCTGCACATAAGCTTAGACCCCAGAAGCAAATGAATAATAAAAATAAGCATACATTTATACTCAAGTAGTTAATAGTCGGTTTCTTTATTTGCTTTTGTAACGTGTTTGTTTTTAATCATGTTTTGTTGTGCAGAATGCACAATGGGTTTAAACAGGCTCTGTAAGGTAAATCTACGACTGAACCTCTGATTGCACTTCAAATCTTCAGCGATTATTGTGCATTTAAAATAATCCAAAAACCATATGTGTTACTTTGTGGTCAACAATATTACTTTACATTCTCTATTTGTCTGTTTTTTTTTCTGGTTTTAATCAGAAAATAGATTAATCTTTCTAAAGTTTAGCAAAGCTTCTTCACCCTTAAAACTGGACTGTTCTCACTGTTTAAAATCACAAGTGGCACAAACATTAACCTTAATGAGCAAAAGCTGAAGCTCTCCTTTTGGGAAAGCCCTAATTGTCACTCATTCAATGATTCAAGTATTTTTTTTTTTTTAATTTTATTTCATAGTAATGATGTAGGTCCTTTGGAAATTTTAACTTCCATCCATCCATTATCTTCCACTTGTTCCAAAGTCAGGTCATGGGGGCAGCAGCTTGAGCAGGGAGGTCCAGACTTCTCTTACCACAGCCACCTCTTTCAGCTCTTCTTGGCGGACTCTAAGGCATTCCCAGGGCAACCAAGAGATGGTTTCTCCAGTGTGTTCTGGGTCTTCCCGGGGTCTCCTGCCAGTTGGACCTGCCTGAAGCACCTCTCTAGGGAGGCACCCAGGAAGCATTCTTACCAGATGCCCAAACCACCTCAACTGGCTCTTCTCGATGTGGAGGAGCAGTGGTTCTACTTCGAGTCTTTCCTGGATAACTGAACTTTGAAACTTTTTTCAACCGCCTTACAGCTCAGCTCCCTCTTCACCACAATGGACCCTTGCAAAGTCCACAATACTGCAGACGCTGTACCAGTTCGTCTGCCAACCTCATGCTCCATTCTTCCCTCACTCGTGAACCAAACTCTGCTTGAACTCCTCCACTTGAGACAGAACCTCACCCTCAACCTGAAGAGAGCAATCCATCCTTTTTCTGACTGAGGACCGTAGCCTCAGATTTGAAAGTGCCGATTCTCATCCCAGCTGCTTCACACTCGGCTGCAAACTGCTCTAGTGAGAGCTGAAGATCACTGCACAATGACGTCAACAGGACCACATCATCTGCAAAGAGCAGAGATGGAATCCTGAGGCCACCGAACCAGACTCCCTACACCCCCTGGCTGCACCGAGAAATTCTGTCCATAAAAGTTATGAACAGAGTCTGTGACAATGGGCAGCCCTGGTAGGATCCAACTCCCACCCTGAAGGGGTCCGACTTATACCAGCAATGTGAATCAAACTCTTGCACCACTTGTATAGGGACCGAACAGCCCATAACAACTGGCCCCAGTCCCATACTTAAGGAGCACCCCCCACAGTGTACCCCGAGGAACACAGTCGAAAGCCTTCTCCAAATCCACAAAACAAACATAGACTGGATGGGCAAACTTCCATGATCCCTTGAGGACCCTAGTGACGGTAAAGAGCTGGTCCAGTGTTCCACGGCCAGGACGGAACTCACTTTGTTGCTTCTGGATCTGAGATTCAACTGATGGTCGGACTCGCTTCTCCAGTACACCTGAATAGACCTCACCAGGGAGGCTGAGGAGAGTTATGCCTCTATATTTGGAGCACACCCTCCAGTCCTGCTTTTTGAAGGGGTGAACACCATCCCAGTCTGTCAATCCAGTGGTACTGCCCCCGATGTCCACGCGATGTTGCAAAGGTGTGTCAACCAAGACAGCTTCGCAACATCCTTAAGGAAATCAGGGCGATTCTCATCCACCCCCAGAGCCCTGCCGCCTTGGAGCTTTTGAACTACCTCGACAACCTCAGCTACAGTTATGAACATATCAACCCTGAAGTCCCCTGACTCCTTCATGGAAGACATGCAGGTGGTGCTGAGAAGTATTTTTTCCTCCTCCCGACAAACTTTAACTTGAAAAGAAAAATACTGGGTGTAATTTTTGACTGCACTGTTTACTTTAACAAACAATTAAATGTTGCCGTTAGTCTTTTTTATCGTTTTCACTGGTATAGCTTCACACCAGTTTTTATTTATTTATTTTTACACGTACAACTCTTTAGTTAAAGCATGTTGTTATCGCTCACTGCTAATGTTGATTTCCCTTCTTTTTTTTCATTAAATCATAATTTTTTTGCTTTTTCTGCATGTGAGTATGTGTTTGTCTGTTTTATCAGCAAAATACTGTACAATATCTCATAAACCACAGTATGGATTTTAATGAAACTTTCAGGAAGCTTGGGTCATTGATAATGTGTACTTTGAGAATGACCTCTACAAAATTACGTACCAGTAATTTAATTTTTATGTATATGAATGCATTTGTTCAGTGTCCTGAGCAAACTTTTTTTTGACTTTGTGCTGTAAATAAATTGAAATGAACTGAATTGAATTTCAGAAAGTCTGAATGATGGATGCTGCTCAAATTTGGCTGTGCTGTTTGCCCAACCTCATTGTTAGACCATGGTTGACCACATGGTCAACCAAAGTGGCTCGGATCTCATCAGAGATTATGGTTCTTGGCCTTCCTCATCCTCGTCCTCCTCCTCTTACTGTGGACGAAACTGTGCTTTACAAAGTCTTTCAGATCTGTCATTTCTTTAAACTAGATGATCTGAGTCTAAATCTCTCGTATTATGAAAGGTGGTAAAATGCTTTTTTTTATATATTTATAAATTTGACTGAAAGTCTGAAAAAATAAAAAAAACAGATGTTTAAAATAATTAATGTTAAACAACTTTTCTTAGTTTTTATGAGTCTGTTCATTCCTAACATTTAAAAAAATGCATTTTTATTTGTAGAGGTTGATATTTTCCAAATCCAAGCTATTTAAAAAAACATGTCAAATTACTCAGTTTGCTGGTGGTAAAAACTGTAACTCTGATGCAGTTTAATGCAACGGTGCCACTGTGTGGACAAAAGCCACATACACATAACTAGGGCATAACTTTAAAAATTGAATGCTTTTAGAAGTCACCAATTTCTATTCAACATGGAGCTTCAGTTATAAAGGGATTCATCTATTAAAACACCACATAGAAATGCTGTCGGTCAGTTTGAATGCACTTATAGCAATTATTGATCCAAAATCATGTGAACTGTTATGGCTTGTTTGGTGCTTTTTTCAGTTTTATTGTCAAGCACCAACCTGCCAGCAAAGAGATGAAAGTTGCAACTTGCATAACAAGGACCATAACCGGTATTTACATTTTAGTCCCGGACAGTTTAATTTTGTGAGGCTGTAAACTCGCCCACTTAGCTGCCATGTTAACCTATTTTATGTGATGCTCATCTAACTCTGTTATTTATTTTCACAAGCTGGTCTTCACTCTTTACTCCGGTTTTAACAACCAAACTGTGGAGTATTTATGGCAGGGGGGGAGATAACAGATGCTATAGGTGCAGTCATAAAAAGGACAGGCTGTGACACAAGTTATGATCGTTCCTGGGATTTCTACTTATTTAACTCTTCACACACAACCTCATTTGTTGCTGGAGGCAGACTACGGATGGAGTGAACTCCTTTATCTGATTAGTTTGAATGTTTTTCTTCCTTTTGGGAACTTTTACTGCGAGATGATAAGCATGACAAACCACAACCCAGCCCGTGTTGTGCTCATGTTAGTTGGATTTTTTACCTGTTTAGCCGCAATCATGTTCAACTTACTCTCAGGCTTTGGGGAGAAATCAGGTGAAGATTATTTAAGGGGTTTCTGCTCATCTGAAGGGTTTCAGAAGCGATAGCACAAATTAAAATCATACACTCTCAACGCAGGTGTCTTCATGCAGCGCACAGAGGATGTCAACCTCAAGTACACGACACCAGTAACTCCTGCTCAGTGGGTGTTCTTTATCTGGGATTTCATTTATTTTTGGATTTTTTCCATGTTTATATACTTTCTGGCTGGACTCTGCAGAAGGTAAGTACTTATTTTGTGTCACGCTGCATTTATACAATTTGTAATTGCTCCATATCTTTATTCAAGTGCAGGAGTGAGTCTTTTATCTCACACTCTCGTGATGTTGCATGTGGAAAAAAAATAATCCCATCTTGTCTATAGCCATTTTGTCCCACTTTGAGCTGCTATTTTCTCCTTGCATGCTGCAGATTGCTCAAATATTGCATGCAAAGAGAGCTTATTTCTCCACAGGCACAATATATTTGCTGCAGTGTACTTTTGCCACCCATATCTAATAATATTATCCTTGCACTCCTTCAGGAGCTCTTATGACTGGATGTACACCACGCCTGCAGTGCTGCCCTATGGATTTCATGTCACCACTATCATCAACCTTGGATTGAACATTACATGGTTGTTCCTGTATGACAGAGAGTAAGTGCGCTGGTTTAAATTATTATTTTTAAATGAGACAATCAGTTGTAGCTACTGCTGTCATATTAGATGTATGTTTTTCCTCTGTGTTTGTAGGTTATTGCTGCCAGCACTTATAACATCAGCGCTGATGACAGCCACCGATTATACAATTCTGTTTTTCTCTTGCTTTGGACTGAAGATTTACGGGGCTTGGTTGAACAAATATCACAACGCAGACCTCTGGATCTTCAGAGTGTTGGTAAAGCCATAAATATAGAGCAATACTCTGCATGGATATTCAGTTTTAAATTGAAAATAAAAAGCTTGCAGGAGACAGGAATAAATTCACACGTACTTTAAACTGCTTTGATGTTAAAATCTCAAGAAACAATTTTACTGTTTGGTTTCAGAAGGCAGTATTTGGATCTTATTGTGTGCAGGGAAACAACCACAGATACTGTGTACAGCAAAGCAAATAGAGAATGGTCAAACAATAATTTAAAAATCTATTTTATTATCAAATCGACACACTTTAATGTCTAATGTAAAAAGTGAGACCTCACAAAAACGCTCACTCTTCCTGGATTTTCAAAATGTCTTGAAAAAAAAAATCCAATTAATATGAGACTGAGTGGCTAAAGGACTTAATTCAAGTTATTATAACAAAAAACCTGCAAGATGATAAGATAAAACTACAGAACAGACTCACGTTTTGTGCAGCATTAGCAGATTTTGGAGCTTCATTCTAGTCAGTATTAACAAATCTCACGAATGAATGCACAAAGAAATAAATATATGATTCCAATGCTGGGAAATTAAATACGTAGAACTAATTCATAGAAAAAGTAGGTTAAAATCCAAACTTACAAACGTTTTACACACAGTAAGTGTGTCCAATTGAATTGCTTCCTGTCTTTATTTGTCTTTTTTAGCTTGTAATTTTGAACACACTTTTTAAAAAAAATTTTGATTAAATTATTCAGACGTGCCCTTTTTTGTGTCTGGTCGTAAAGCAGGAAACCACTTTGTGTCTAATTGTGCTTCAGAAGCATTCACACTTTTGAGATCCATTTTTCTTCCGTACGTTTTTTGGTGCGATTCTCACCCCACGGTTTTCAAGCTATTTCAACAAATCATGTCAAAACATTCAGCTCTTTCAAGAAAATCCTGTTATGAGTTTTGGTATTAGTGGAACTTTAACTTTTTGAGATGTTTAGCCTTTTCTGCTTTTTTTTCCCTCATAGAAAATGAATTTAGCTCATTTTACATTCTTCAAATCTTTAGATGTGTTTGCAACCTTTTACTGCTACTTTCATATTTTGTTCTGGTTCAGTTCTTTCAGCTTCCTTGTGCAAATTTTATCATTTTTCAGCTACTTTCAGCTACTTTCAGCTGCTTTGTGCTCTTTTAAGATTCTTTCTGCTAACTACAACATTTCGGTGCCTCTTCTAACTTCTTTCTGCTAATTTCAGCTTGCTATGCTTCTTTCAGATTCTTTCTGCAAGTTTTGGCTTTTTCTGCTATTTCAGCTACTATATAGCTGTTTTATGCGAATTTAAAACTTTTCAGCTAATTCCACATTTTTTGCACTCATTTAAAACTTTTTCAGCCTAATTTAGTAAAAATTTATTCTCTCAACTTCCTTCTGTTTGTTTAAGCTTTTTTCTATTTTTAAGCTACTTTTCAGCTGTTTGTTTTTTATTTCAGCTTTTTTCAGATAATTTCCACTTTTAGTGCTTATTTCTACTTCTTTCAACAAACATGTCCTATCTGCAATCTTCTGCTAATTTAAGCTCATTCTACCTTTTTAGCTACTTTTTATTTAGACATTTTTAGCAAATTTCAGCTGTTTTTAGATAAATTTAAAAAAATCATGGCGATTTATGCTACTTTCAGCCTACCGGTAATTAACTTTTTTTTTTTTTTGCTAATTTCAGCTTGTTATGCTCCTTTCAGCTTTTTTTTCTGGTATTTTCAGTTTTTTCTGATATTTCAGCTCCTTTTTAGCTGTTTTGTTCCGAATTTAGCTTTTTCAGCTAATTCCACATTCTCTTTAGTTCATTTCAGCTCCACTTCTTTGTGTTACTTTAATTTTATTTCTGACTTTTCAGCTACTTTTCAGCTAGTTTGGCAAATTTCAGCTTTTTATTTATTTAGTTATTTTTATTTTTTGGGGAGCTAATTTCATAATGTGTGCTCATTTCTGTTTATTTGAACCTCATTCATCCTATGTGTTTTTTTTGTTTTTTTTTTCCTACTAACTTAGGCTTCTTCTTCCAATTCATCTACAAATGTACATTTCAGCATGTTTTAGTTAATTTCAGCTAATTTCAGCATTCACACTGCATTTTGCAGGAAATGCAGACATTGGATGCCAGGGTTGGGGATAAGTTTGAAACTGTTAATTTTAATTAGTTAGTTTCTTCCTAATAATTCTTAATTTTGAAACATCAAATACAACAACACCACATTTATCTACAATCGTCTGTGACGTCAGTTTGGGATAGTTGCAATACACAGATATAGAAACAGTTAAAGCACGTAGTGACACACCCATCATGGTCCTGACAATCTCTGTTATTGCGGTGACTCAGGTGCAGAATGGAGTAGCAGTGTATGCAACATGGGGGACTCTTTCCAACTTACTCAACCTGACAATCTTCATGCAGCATCAGACAGAAACATCGAGATGCAACTGTGCCATGCTGTCAATGCTGCTGCTGCTGATGGAGCTGTTAGTCTGGTGAGTCGGACTCCTCCACTGTTCCCGATCATCTGCTGGTGTTTGTTGTCACAAGGCATGAGCTGAGGAAAACATTGTCTTATGCTGATGCATGCTCAATAATACAGGTAGAAAATCTAAACAAGTTAAGTCTGGTCCTCTGGACATCCAAATAACCAACCAAACAAAAAATAAAATAAAAATAAAATTGTAGAAACGTTTCGTCTTTCCTCCGAAAGACTTCTTCAGTCTGAGGTGGTGTATTCAGCTCAGTCTTATAAAATAGCACCTTCTCATAGTCTAAAAAAAGCTAAGTCTGATCCTCTGGACATTCAGAAAACACTGATGATGATCTTTGGTTCATCCCAAAGATCCAGTCCCCCGGCACAAACAGAGCAATATTGTGTATGCTGTTCAGTGTCAGGAGGGCTGT
>JARVGQ010000760.1:17324298-17341747 GCA_031762355.1 Hypsolebias martinsi | reverse complement strand
GTATGGTATGGTATGGTATGGTATGGTATGGTATGGTATGGTATGGTATGGTATGGTATGGTATGGTATGGTAAAGACGAAACATTTTCTTCCAAAAAAGAAACTATCCAGATGACATGATTTAATGTTTTTGTGAACTTGAACTAAGGCATTCATGCAGATTTAATTTAATAAAAAATAAAAATAAAAAAAAATAAAAAACAGTAGAGTAGTGATAACAAGGACTCCAGCCAAAATCAGAAAAAACAATCCTGAAAATCGTGGTTCTTCAGCATTTCACTTCTAAACCAGCTCCCAGTTTAGGTCAAGGAATTAAATACTTTCTGTAGTTTTCTAATTGAGCTGTTCTTTTCTGTGAAGCTTACGATTAAATTGACTCAGGTGGACATGAACCATTCCTCGGTTTTTCTAAACGTGAAATAACAACCTGAACACCTGTGTTGTGCTCTCCTCTCTTACTCCCAAGACATTTGCTGGTATGTATGTTTTGACTAATAATGAAGGGCAATAATTTAATCTTCATTTTGGGATTGTTAAAAGTATTATTGCTTTTGATTTAATTATAGCCTGTTGCATTATGCTTAGTTTGCACATTGCTCTTCTGTGTTTTGTGCTTTCCCTCTGTCTGTAGTTTAATTTGACTCTTTCCTTTATTTATTCAGTTATCCATGGCACTGAGCAGCTGTCGTCTGATCTGTGGCTGGTGGTCAAAACAATTTCCAGAGTAAAGTGCCCTGAAATTGCTTTTTGAATCTGTGCTACATATTGTAAATAATGCAGAATTGAACAATTTTTCTTGAAAGCTTTTTCTAAAAGATGTCTATGCAACTTTTTTTTTTGCATGTGTGAGTGTGTGTCCAGCTGAGCTGCTTTTAGCTGCCTATTAAAGTTGGAAAATGTACAGATGTAAAATATATTGGCTTAATTTTTCAAACCTTGGGTCTACAACCTCATTGTGTTTTTATTTTTGTCCCAAAGGCAGTGGTTTTTTTTTAAATCTTCATTATGTGCCTTAATTGGCTTGCTGCAGGGTTTGATGCTTAGTTACAATTTGAGCTGATAAGCTTGTCAAAATAAAATACAGCATCACATTGGTGTGCTTGTGAGTTCAGCGTGTTTCATTTTTAATATAATGAGCCACAGGCACTTTCATGTTCAGGAGTCAGCCAGTTTGGATAGGTTGTGTATAAAATGGCACCTAGAACCTCTGCTTAACTGTGTGCACTGCTACACATTGAAGCATTATTGTCCTGCTTTCCCACATTGGTATTGTTTCTGTCAAATTAAAAAGTTACAAAATGATGAGGCTGTGAAGCATTATTAGGATGCATTTTATAGAAGCTGGGGGGAAAATCTGTTCGCTGTGCTTGTGCTGCAGACAAGAAGCATAATGTTGCTGTTTTAAAAGTATATCAAGAGCAACATGATAACTGTGAAGTAAACTGATTTTGAAAGCTGTATAAAATAATGTTCTGACACAACGGTGTTCAAAACCACAATTTTCTCTAAAAAAAGCGATACTTCAGACCGTTTAAAGAGAGGTTTTGTGGAAAGAATTTGATTTAAAATCAGTTGTAGATGAGAGCAGATATTAAGTGCCAAGACGTACTGTAAGTAGATTGCTTCTGTCTTACAACTCAACTCTTAAAAATGTTACAGTGATTTATGAAAACAACTATTCTATGAAACTTGACGTTGCAGGGGATTTCACTCAACATGGAAATCTGTGTTTATTTTCATGCATAAATAGCAGCAGTTTGTGGTAGCACATCTGTCATGATTATCATAGTTCTGTCAGAATAATGAAGTGGTGCCAAAGTGAAGGCTCACAAAAGTGTTCTTTTGAATCATTTTGATTTTTTTTTTTTTCTTTTAAACTGAGGTTATTTTCTGTTAGCATCAATCCACTTTGTTCTGGGCTCCCCTCAAACTAGCTGTTAGCTCGTCAGCCAGAAAGAAACTGTTTTCCTCTAAACTGAGGTCAAATAAAGAGCTATCCACCACATGCAAGATTTTTAGTTGTTCATAATTATTTCACAGAACCCCACTTTGACAAATATAAAGAACAAACCCCTGATATTACTTTGAAACACAGCAGTATGAGCAACACCTGCCCACACAACATTCAACTTTAACAGATTTAACACTCTTTGGCTAATGGGACAGCTCACTCCTCTTCATTCTTCACAGTCAGCACATTCTGATCTGTGCTATTAAATAATCAATATGAGCTAATGGACACTACAGGCATCTTCTGGAAACAGCTGAAACGATGTGGTCATGGGTGAGCAGAAGCAGAACGATCTAGAAGTGTTGACCGCAGCCAGCTGCTATATGATATATAACATGATGGCACTCCTCAGGGAGTCATCCAGGCTTGATCTTTTCCATTTTTTTAAGAAGCTTTTAAAACAGTTCATTCGTATTTTCAGCCCACTGGGCAGAGGACTGTCAAAGTTTTAAAAGGTAATATTAAAGATAACTGAAAAGCACAATAGTTTGATATTTCCTGTGCAGTTCATTTGAAGCTGTCGCTCTTTGCTTTAAGTGATATTCTAGAGCTGGCAGAAAGAACGTGTTGAGAAGAGCTGCAGCCGAGCGATCCATTTAAAGTGAGAAATGAACAAAGTAGAGTGGAAATAGTACAGACCAGCTGTTGCTGTGTATAAAAACTCAAGGCAGAATACACCATGTATGCACAATACAGCTTTTTGTGGTTCAGCAGTAATTTACTGGTGTGCTTTCAATAATTACGGTGGTAATTAGGTCAATAAATCAATGAGCCTATAGGGGCTTTGTTATTTTTTTGTTTTTTTTGTTTGTTTTTTTAGCTTAAATCTGGAGAACATCAAATTAGCATGGATCCTAAAGCACAAATAACCAGATTGTGTTATTTGGACTATCTCGTTTTTGTATGTTTTACAGTAAAAAGCCAAAATTATACTTTAGTTTTCCTTTTGGCTTTCAAAACCAAACAAAAGGTAGACAATCAGCTTTCCCATTTCTATGATTTGACAAGTTTCGTCAAGGATGAAAATGCTGCAGTACATAAAGTCAGAATAAACCTTTCAGCCTTGGAGTACACACAGAGGAAATATCAAACTGGTATTAGTTCCTTTTTTTTTTTTTAACTTAAAATGAAACATAGCAAAAACTAGGAGTGGAATTTAGATTTAGATTAATCCAAATTTGAGTTAACTGATGTCAAGGCTACCTGCATTGGATAAAAAAAAAGCTGCTCCAGTTAAGCCAAAACGTCCTTTATTAATAAAACATATCAACAAGATTAAATAAAGGTAGTATTGTGGCACAGAAGTTGCAAAAAAAAAGAAACATATTTTCTGTGTTTATTTTTTTTCATGGCCGTGTGGTTGATTCTTTGCAAGACACATCACTCAAAGAGAATTTCAATCATGCAGTGCAGAAACAAAGCTTGTTTTCCTCATGGTGCTTTTGTGTCCGCTCTGTTGCTGGTCCCGGTTTCAACAGCAGACTGTGGTCAAAGTGGTTTCTAAGGCAGCTAGTGTCTTTGTTGGCAAACACGCCAGCGTTGCACATGGCACACGAAAGACATAATTTGCATGCTGTTATCACCCCACCGCCCCGCCCCAACATGCGCACACTAACTGATCAACAGGCAGGGTAATCAACCCCACTCTGCTCCTGCACAACACATCTCATTCATATTGTAATATTTCTTCAAGGGAATTCAAAGTGGAAGCGCTCACACTGCGTACAATGTGAGTAACGATAGCACGGCACCAACATACGTGTCAGCAGACATCAAAGCAGAGCCCGCAAACCAGCTTAACCGTGGCTGATTGAGATGGAGAGCAGAAGGAGCGACTATACTCGTCCTCATCAACACACTTGTGCCAAATGTTACATCACCACCTCCTTGATACCAGCTTCAGAGTGACTCTCGTACCAAGAGGGCTACCTTCTCAGGCAGATTGTGCTTGTCAGCTCGAACAGACACGAGTAGCCAAAACAAACACTTCCAAGTGATGAAATTCAACAGGAGCATGGCGAAGAGGATTTATATTCACCCTCTTTTAGTGTGAGTTAATACCAAATGTGATGGATTGTTAAAGGTGAGCTGGAGATCTACTTTGGAGATAATTTAGAAGTTGACGAACGTTTTGCGCCGTTTTCACTTTGACCTCACAGTATAGCTTCAACCTGTTCGACCAAGAATCCTCACATATATAAATGCTACACATTCTTTCCCTGCCTTGATGCCATAGCAACAGAGCTTGGTGTGATTGTGTATCACTGATGAATTACTGTAGCGTGGAACCCCCTGTATCTGCTCCTTTCCCCCATTCTTGCCTGTTTTTTTATGAGTACTGTAACTCCCATTCATATTTCACTACCCACATCTCGATAAAGATGAGCGGTCGCTACACCAACCACCTTGTTATGTCCAGTGATCGCACAATTACAGAATATAAAATGTCTGCCAATAATTGCAGCAGGACATCTTTCTCAAGTCTATTATTTTTCCATGCCAGCCAGGCTTTAAAAAAAGCTGTTGTTTGTAAAATTAAAATGTAGACAACCACAAAACACACACACACACACACACACACACATTTATACTCTTTCAATCCAACACAACACATCAAACAAGGGATTTTTGTTATAAATGCGCTTTTACAGAGTTTTGAGTATTGTCTGAGAATCGACGCAATCTCTTGAATGCTACAAATAACACCTTAGAGTGCGTTAAAAACTGACAGCGGTGAACTTCTGAATCCGTCCACCTATCCATCACTGACATTGTAACACAGCAGCATCTGCCGAGTCTGTTTAAGATGCTTTTCACATATAGATTTTATTAACTATTCATGCTGTCAACAGAGTTATTACAGTGCATGAGTGAGGGGTCAGAGCTGAGAAGCGCTGAGGAAAAAAAAATCAGCTGAACATAAACAGTAAATCATTTTATGGAGAGAGACGACAGGGGATTTTTCTTGTGTTTTCAATTTAAAACAAAAGACGGATGCTTCAGTGTTGAATTCCTTTGTCGCAGCATTTCTTCGCTGTTCAGAGCTTTGATGTGAAAAGTGAGTGACAGTGAAGTAGAATTTTATTTATTATATTTAATCTTGTTTTGAAGAGATATTAATCTGCTGGAGAATCAGTCCACCTTATTAATGTAGAATCATAAAGTGTTGTTTAAAATGCTAAAATCATGATTTTATTTTTATACCTAGTGTCAATACAACTGTATTGCCGTTAATTTGACTGTTTCTTTGCTCCTGTATTGAACACACAGCTGCGAAACAAACAAAAACTAAAATGTGTGCACCCGCTTTGAATGTTATCAACCATTAAATGGACATTATCAGTTGTGATCATTCCCACAGGTTTCCTTCAGACTGCCCCTCCTGTACCTCCTAGCATGCTCAGTAGGTTGTTATCACAGAACTATAAGGTTAGGGTTAGGGTTATATCTGAATATAATTATAGTGCTTTATATATTGTTGTACTGCATATGAATTTATCAGAATCTCACTCATATCAAACCAGATTCAGAATCAAAATAAGCTTTATTATCATTGTACCAAAATACAGTGAGATTATGTTTGCACAGTTGTCCGAAAGATGGACGGAGTGTACGCCGCTGCTGCTAAAAAAGTGCGGCCCCTTGTTATTCATCAGAATACTTTTAGATCAAAAAAGGGTAAGAACTATGAGGATAGAGTATTACACACACAAAAAAAAAATGTTTTCACATCTTGCCCTATCAGGACACTATTTGAGACATGAAAAAAAAACCTCTACCAGCAAGCACATTTATAAACATGGTTACATATGCATTTGACATCAAGATGTTGAGATTTGTCTATGGATTTTTTTCAGATAGGCCACAGTTCTGATTATGTTATTTTAGCCGGTAGTTCTGATAAGCCTGCACAGAAGTTCTCTGGAATGGTGTGTGTGTGTGTGTGGGGGGGGGGGTGCATTACACGAAGCTTTGCATTGTCCCAGGAGAAATTTGATAGTCGGATCGTATCCGAGGCCAAATGAGAGAGTCAGATTCAGATAAGCCACAACTGTTGATTTTTCTTCAGGCAGACTGTTTTTCCTCGCCAGCCTTGAGTCCTGCTGGAACTTTCTGGTCCAAAACGGCCACATTTATTCAACCTTTATTTATTTAGGCAGGTTATTCCTATTGAGCCTTGAGGATTCATTTACAAGAGAGACCTGCTTTCAGCAAAGAATGATGACAACAGCGACAACAATAGACAATCATAAGAGAGGCATACATATTTTTTAACAAGTTAAAAAAGATGTCAAAGTAGCAAAACAGCTAGATTATAAGGCAAATATAGAAAACTAAAAACAGGAACATGTCTGCATTGGTTCTTGCCAGGAGTCCAACAGATTCTTAAAGCTATTTAGAGAGGTCAAGGTCGAGAGCTTCAGATCTTTTTGTAAGATATTCCAGGAAGAAGGAGTGGAGTAGAAGAAGGCCCTTTTGCCAAGTTCAGACCTCACTGAGGGAACTGAGTATGGATATCTATGGGTATCTATCTATGAAGGGTATCTACTCCACTGAGCCATGTTGTGAGCCTTCTTCAAAGTTGATCCTAACATGCTGACGAGTCCTAGGAGCCCCAGGTGGCCTGCATTTCTCACAAATCACTTCCATCTTACAGTTTAGCTTGTAAATCAGCTGATTTTGAGCCCTCATAGCACGAACCAAACATTCACACTGACTCGGAAGCTTTGTCATGGCCGAAACTGCTGCCGAAATCTTCTTCAAAAGTTTATAAAACAGAGCCCCGCTGATGCCAAAGATCAGAATCCCTGCTATCATGAATCCAAATATATAAATGTCTTCAGCGTCCTCTAGAGACGGGACTGAGAGCCACATCAGCTGCCAAACTCCCCATGGATCTTTGACATACCCTGCAGTGTGAGACTCGGCCAGATAATGGAGTTCTCCAGGACCCTGTTGTTTTGCTAAAAAGATTTTGTCGATTGCGTTGAAAATCCAGCTCATCAGATCCATAATCATATTTTTCGTTTGGAAGCTGTAGGAGCTTCAAATACACAGAGAGCATAGCAGGAGAAAGAGGAGAACAGGGAGAGAGAGAGCAGTAGCCTTGATCGAGAGCCAGAGTAAAGAGTCAAACAAACAAAAAACAAGAAAATCCTCATATCCTCTCTTATGTGAGTTATTTTTAGATACCGAATTAAAGCCTTATGACTGTTAAATCTGGAATTAATTTAAAGTAAATCCTTGACATCCAGCTTAAAAGTAGTAGGTAAATTATAAATAAAGGTTTTAAATAAAGCTAACAAAAAAACGCTTCCACATTTAAAAGCTGTATATTATCAGTAATAAGAACGTACATGAGGGACAGTCTGAAGGCAACCTATGGGGATGATAACAAGTGATAATGGCCAATTAATGGGCTGATAAGATTTGAAGCGGCTCCTCAGATTGATGAAGTCTTTCATATGAAAGACGAAACATTTTCCTCCAAAAAAAGAAACTGTCCAGATGACATGACTGAACTTTTTTTAGGATTTATTTACCTGGATAATTGAGCCTACTTACTCTTTTTTCTTAATACAAGTTGTTTTGGTATATATTTGACCAGTTTGGCCTTACTTAGACATAAACTGCAGCAACACATGACTCATTGGTGACCTTGCTCAATAACCAGTTTTAAGATTACATTTCAGGGGTCGATGGCAATATTGGATTGGATCAGACCCAACTCTTAATTGAGCATTATGATAATTTTTCATATTTTTGTTTTAGAAAACAGTGACCTTGTTTATGTATGTAATCAATAAAAAAGAAAAAATACAAACAGCAGGTGTTTGGCACATGACGGCTTCTCTATTGGCCATTTTTGTTTTTTGGCTGTGTGTGTTTCAGTGTCCTATTTTGGATACAAATCATTCGTCATCATCAAGACAGGACGGCGCTGCCAGACCAAGCAAATCAAGCATCCATCACAGCCTATTTTCCAGGAAATGTATGCGCAAGGCAACAAAGCATGGACGAGCACACGATGGTCTTCCAAGCACAGAGGTCTTCATTGGTGAAACTGTTTTGAGTGCAATAACAAGGAAGTGTGAGACTATATAAGGGACACAGACGTGCAAAAACCTCAAGGTTTACATTTTACTGTAAAGAGATTGTTCAAGTCTTTAAATATGGGTGCTATGAAAATATTATATAAAATTTAAATCGCACCTTTTGGTGTAGCTCATTCAGATAGAGATTACTTGTCAGGATATTTATGACAGTGAAGAGATTCTAGTTTTGTTTGTATTCACATCACCTTTTTTCAGTTCATGAGTGGCAAAGAGGAGTTTTCTTCTGAGCTGTGGTTCATTCCTCTAATGAACCACCTTGCTGTATTTAAGGACCAAGGCTGCTAGAGGACGATGCTGATACAGGAAATATGGTTTATATACTGTTGGCTGTTCAATGGGTAAGAGGTTAGACCATTAAGATCACGTATTTGCTCAGAGTCTAGTTCATCATTGGCTAGCTTGCAGCACAGCCAGTCAGATAATAGACCATACGTATTAAATGAAATATGACAAACACTTTATAGAATCAATATGATGGGGTTGACAGTTAATTTCATATGGGTACCGTATCATTATGGAGCTAACGGAAATGAAATGGCAAAAAAGATTGAAAAGGAGAGTTCCAAATGGTTTTCAGTTTATATTAATATTAGGTTTAGTAGGACAGAAATGAACAGCTTTATAAAACGTGAAATGAAAGAAGCAATGAGATGAAGAAAGGAAGGGATGGTGGTTTTACAAGATCAAAAGGAAAATAGGAGAAAAGAGAACTACAGGAGGGAGGAGACAATTATATCATGTCTCAGGTTTGGATATACTGGGCTAAACAACACCTTATTCAAAATAAAGAAACACCAGATGATAAAATGTGACTGTGGGGACAATGACATGTAGAACATGTTTTCTGTATTGAAAAAAATATCAGGATGAGAGATATAAATTAATTCAAAAACTTAATAATATGAAAATAAAATTAGACCTAATTTACTTTTTAAGAAAGATTAAAGAAACCAAAGTCATCAGGCCATTTTTTTCTGAGACAGAATAATTTGTTTAATAGGATCTGAAGTTTACTTATTATTTATTTTATTTTTTCTGGGCGACATTCGGTCCTCACTATTTTCCAGTTAATGGTGGTAAAGCATCATTAAGTTGTTTGCCGATGGCCAATAAACAATAAAACAGAAGAGGATGCAGAGATATTGTCTACTAATGGTATTCAGTGAGAGGCCAGAGCTGCTAATGCAAACTGAGATATTGAGAATTAACTTTGTTTTCCTTGTGCTCTTCAAGCTTGAGACTTGCCTTTGTTCTCCAGTCCATGTGTGGGGGTTCTGTTTGTTTTCCATCCATAAAGCTGGTGAAGATTCTCAGTCATCCAGGTCATGATCAATCAAAAAAAAAGGTTAATAAGAAAAAACAACTGGGCTTCTATTCTGAAGCTGAAGACGTTTCTTTTCCCATCTGGGAGGTTTTATCTGTTCTCTTCAGTTGTATCCACTAACACTTTCCCTCAGCTACTGAGTGGTAGGGCAGAGCCAATTCCCACCAGCTGTTTCCAGTCTGCTGATGAGGTTCCTCTGTATTTCAAGGTTCATTGTTCATTATTGCCATTCACATCACATGTGGTACATGAGGTAGATTGAGAGTGAGTACGCATGGTCCCAAGTATGCCCAAAAATAGCAAAAATATAAAGTACCGGGTATATAAAAATAGAAACAGAATAGAAGGATCTAAGATATACGCTAAACAACAATAATGCAATATAATACGGTGTATTAAACAGCAGCCTGAATATGTCTGTTGTGAGCAGATGGGTAGGAATATAGCAGCTTAAAGGCAAGAAATCAGCAGCATGGATAATCAGCAGCATGGATAATCAGCAGCATGGATAACGTGTCAAATCTCCAAAAAAAGTGGCATTACAGTGATTTTTCTGGATAGGGATTTATGAGTCTTAACAGCTTCAGGGTAGAAGCTGTTCCTCAGTCTAGTGGTTCTACACTTAATGCTCCTTAGCCTCCATCCTGAGGAGAGCGGGGCAAAAAGTGTTTATGCTGGGTGAGCGGGGTCCTTCATGATGCAGGTGGCCCTCTTGCATCTGGAGCTGTAGATATCTGTGATGTGGGGGAGGCTGACTCCATCAGACTCCTGTGCAGCCTTCATCACTCTCTGCAAAACTTTTATTTCTGCAGCTGTGCAGCCTCCATGCCAAAGTTTGTCTGTAATTAACAAAGAAATGTGATATTGAGATCGCTTGAGACCTGCAGCCTAAACCAAACTTTTTCATACAGACGTACACCTGGAAAGATCCCTACTTACCTCTTCTCTTGGTCCAGCTGCCTCTCTCAGATGTGGATCTCAGCTACCATAATCACCTTCATGGACTCTACAATCTCACCCTCCTCTCGAAGTCTGAAAACAAGTTGAGAAAGCCTCCTCCACTAAATATACAAACCTTCAATAAGATCTTCTGCCTTAATTATAACCCAACTTTCTGCTCCCACGATACTCACCCGTTTCCTTCCAAGTCACCCTTATAACATTATTGTAAATAAATGTATGGTTAAAATCCTTATTTTAGTCCCTTGTCTTCCTGGGTTTCAATTAATCTAGTCTGAGAAATCAAACTATACATTGTGTCAGACAGTTGTGTGTGTCAGCATCAGCTGCAGCCATTTCCTAATCCACCTCAGCCTTCAGCTCCTTCTCCCATCTCCAGTCTAGCAATGGCTTCATCTGTGTCTCGAGTTTTACAAAGTAGTTTGCAGTTTTTGCTGCTACATCAGGCTTTTTGTTTTGTGTTGTATTGCAGTGATTAAATCTTTTAATCCCTTTTTGGAGCTCCTCATGCTGGTCTGCATGTCTGCATCCAATCGTTTTGCAAAGTATGACATTAAATTTGACTGGATTGATGAAGCTAACAGCTGGTCAGAGCTAAACTCAAATGTTGGCACCAAGGAGCTATATGCCTGCAATCCTAAAACAACTTCTGCCTCAAAATTTTATATCAGTTCACTCAAATGCTGATTTCAAACCCTATACATCACTTTCGATATCACATATGGATGGTCAGGCAAAATTGACATTCATATAGGAAATGCCTCTGCCTGTACTGGAAGTGCTACAGGTAGCTACTGCCACTATTTGAGATTGCAAACAACCAAAAATTTCCCTTTATAAAACCGCATAATGCTAAATTAATAGCAAAATTAAAATGTATTCCTTTCCATCCAACCATCCATTATCTTTACCCGCTTTGTCCTTTTTGGGGACATTTGTTTAAATAGCATTAGCGTGAACCAATTTCAAACATTTTAGACTGGAGTTGTTTTACGGCCAGAGCAATCCACTTTGGTCTTAACTAGGGCAGGGCGATATGGACCAAAATTAATATCTCGATATTTTTATGGTAAATTGCGATATATTATATATATCTCAAAACAGTATATTTTTCTATCCATAAAATAATAACAAAAATATATTTCTGAGTCAAAACTTTGTCCCAGTTGTCAAACAGCAACGTTTTTCAAGTATAAAACTTATATCGTTTATATCGAGATAGGCTCAACTTATATCGCAAAAAAAACCCTCGATATTTTATAAATATTGAGATATTGCACAGCCCTAGTCTTAACTTTGCTTGGTCCTGCTGTTAGCTCTTCAGCCTTAGAAATAAACTCCAAACTGAGATCCTTTAAAGATCTATCCACAACAGGTAAGATATTGTTCATAGTATTTTCACAGAACCCCACATCAAAAGATCCGAGCTGTCATTTTAACTCACTTTCAGTCCCTGGTGTGTTTATGACTAAGACACTGAACTCATTACTATTGCTACAATATTATAATCACACAAATAGGCCAAAGAGGCAATTTTTTTTATATTTTTATATTATGTATTATATTTTGTTTGCGGGCAGCATGGTGGCACAACTGGTAGAGCTGCTGCCTCTCAGCAAGCAGGTCCTCAAATCTCAGGCCAGGGGCCTTTCTGGGTGGAGTTTGCATGTTCTCTTTGTGAATGCATGGGTTTTCTCCGGGTACTCCGGTTTACTCCCACAGCCCAAAAACATGCATGTTAGGCTGATTGGTAACTCTAAATTGTCCCTAGGTGTGAGTGAGAGCGTGAATGGTTGTTTCCTCTGTGTCCCTGTGATGGACTTGCGACCCGTCCAGGGTGTACCCCACCCCTCGCACTGTGATTGCTGGACATGGACACCGGCCACCCCCGTGACCCAAAATGGAAGAAGCGGGTAAAGATAATGGATGGATGGATATTTTGTTTGTTTTAAATTTTTTATTCATACTGTTTTGTGTGTGTGTCTGTTTTGTTTTATTGATTCAGTTTGAAGGCCATAGCCAATGACAGCAATGTGGCAGGAAAAAAAAATAGGACAACTTCCACCTTTCTTTCTTTCCTTTTTAAGAGGATAAAAAGTGTTTTGAAATGTTCAAAGAACTTCCCACATACATCTGTACTTTAATTGTAGCTGAAATCTCAACTATCCTCACAAGGGAACATAAAAAAACTTCAAATGCTTCAGTTATCCCTGTTGGCCATGTTGCACAACTACCTACAACTGGGAAAGATTCAACCTCGCTGACCGTTTTCAATTAATCTAACACAGTCATGTATAGATTGGTCATGTTTTCTTTTTCTCTACCATGTTCAATACCACAAAAGTTTCAAAAGCCCAGAATGGTGTCGTGTCGATGAAAAAGAGTGAGAGAGGGAGAGATAAAAAGGACAGCTGTGAACTTTAATTAAGATTCATGGTGGAATTTAAAGCAGCATGTCTCTCTCCAGAGAATGCAGATCAATCAGCCACAACTGTGTGTCTGTGTTTGTGATTTAGCTGTAGGACATGAGCAGACACACGAATGGACAGACAGAAAGAAATATAACTAGAGAAAATGCATTGCCTGAGAAAATGCAGTGTGAATGCTTGTTGCTGAAAAACTTGCTAAAAACAGCTGACATTAGCTAAAAATATGTTGAATTGTAGCTGAAATGGAAGAACAATCCTAAATTAGCAAAAGAAAAGAGAAATAACATACATTTGCTAAATTAGGTTTAAACAAGCAGAAATTAACATAGCAATTTGGAAATGAGCTAAAAAAAACTGAAATTAGAAAAAAATAAAACAGCTGAAATGTAGCTGAAAAGGCAGAAAGAAGCTTAAACTAGCAGAAAGAACTGAAATGAGCTAAAAAAATGTGGAATAAGCTAAAAAAAAAGCTAAAATTAGCATAAAAAACTAGAGTAGCTAAAATAGCAGAAAAAGCTGAAAATATCAGAAAAACCTGAAAGTATAACAAGCTTAAACTAGTATAAATAAGTTAACTTAGTTGAAAGTAACAAAAAATACCATGAAAAACTTGAATGTATCTGAAAACAGCTGAAATTAGTGGCTGAAAGGGTATAACAAGCTTAAATTAGCAGAAGAAAGCAGAAATAACATTTAATTATGCTGAAAGATGCAGCGATAAGCAAAAATAGTGGAAATTATCTGAAAGAAGCTGAAATTAGTAACAAAAAACAGCTGAAAACTAGCTAAAAAGGCAGAAAGCTTAAATTAAAAGAAGGAAGTGGTGAGATCACATTTTTGCTCAATTAGGCTTGAAAACATTTAAATGAGTTCAAAAAATGTGGAATTATCTGAAAAACCTGAAATTAGCATAAAAACAGCTTAATACTGGCTGAAATAGCAGAAAAAGCTGAAATTTGCAGAAATAAGTTAAAAGGAGCATAACAAGCTATAAATAGCAGAAAAAAGTTAGAAGAAGCAGGACAATGTTGTGGATAACAGATAGGAGCACAAAACATCTGAAAAACAGCTGAAATTACCTGAAAGTAACTGAAAAATGTTTAAATTTGCACAAGGAAGCTGAAGGAAGCTGAACCAGAACAAAATGTGAAAGGAGCAGTGAAAGGTTGTAAACACATCTAAAGATTTGAAGGATGTAAAATGAGCTCAGTTCATTTTCTATGGCAAAAAAATGGCAGAAAAGGCTAAATATTTCAAAAAGCTAAAATTGCTATAGTAGGATTGTCCTGAAAGAGGTGAACATTGTAATATACAATTTGTTGAAATGTGGGACGAGAAACGTACGTGGATCACAATAGTGTGAATGCTTCATAAGCATTCACCCAATATGATAAAAATTAGAATATTTGTTTGAAAAGATCATTTCACTTCACTTCCTGTACTCAAACATTGCTTTCAATCTTAAAAATACATCCTAATTCTCCAGGTTCACATGAAAATGTCATTGTGTCGTTAAAAACGGTAAACTGTGTAAAAGTGCATGTCGATTCTGAACACCCTAACCGTAACGTTATATTACCAGTAATAATCTTTTTTATAAAAAAAACTCTTACACATCCACACGGACCCCTCACATATAATGACAAGAAGAACAAAAAGTACAGATTTAAAAAAAAAAAACGTCTTGGATCCAGACTGCCTGTCAGAATCGTCCCATTTAATGTAACAATTTTGACCGACATGTTCAGCAACCAGGAGGTTATTGAGAAAACGTTTTATTCCTCACAAGGCACAACGTGCCTACACAGTGAGTTATTTTGATTTCTCACACTTTATTTCTTCTGTATGAGAAAGTGTAGGTGTACCCCTCTTTAATGCTGGTACACAGTTCCTGTTTGCACAAAGGAGAAAAAAACAAAACAAAACAAAGGAATCCTTGAATAGATGGATTCCACAGAGTATCGGCAAATGAATCACAGGCAGAGAGCTTGAGATAATCATAGCAAGGCTCTCCGTGGAGAGATCAAAAGTAGAGAATGTCAGCACCTGTCAGCTGTTGTGTGATGTGTGTGTCTGGTTTTGCCACCTCCCTGTGGAGAAAGGAATCACAGACCTCCTGTCATAAATAGGTCTTAACACATACACCAGAGCGCTGGTCATTCTGTGCACACAATGGGACTTATGTGGTTTCGTGTGTAAGCCACTTGTCTTTTAAGCTTTCGAGTGATGCAATTTGCAACAACTGGGATTAAACAATGGATTATTAGTGGAGGTGACATGTGGAAGTGTTTCGTTCAGGAAGAGCGATGCTTTACATTCTTGGCACACAAGTATGTGAATAGTGAAAAATAAACCATCCTTTCATACGAAGAACAAATGTCACCTCCTTGGTTTTTATTGCCTTTTTAGAGAGGGATATTGATTTGACATATCCGCAGTTGTCACCAGCTCTGATAGAGAAGCAGTTATTGGGTTCAGTGAGAGCGTTTGTGTGTGTTTGTGTCATTCCACATTGGTTAAATGACATTTTTGTAATTATTGAGAAAGGGGGCAGGTCTATATAAGATTTTTCTTCTTCCTGCTCCCTCTTCACTCGTGTAAATATGTGTTGTCAGAGAATGTGTTTGTAAATTGATTTCTTTTTTTTATTCGAGTGAATAAATTAATTGATTGATTGATTGATTGATTGATTGATTGATTGATTGATTGATAAGCACAGTACACCCAGTACAAAAATGTAGACTGCACCACTGTCCCTAACTGCACCACTGCTCCACCTGCGTGTATCTCAGGTGTGATGGGTTAAATCCAGAGAACTAATTTAATTGTTGTATTGTTGAACATACAGTAACACACAGCACTTTTTTCTTTTCTTTCTGCCTGTTTCCACATCAGTGTTCTGCACAGACAGCAGTTCTTCTGACTAGTTTTGTGTGAAAATGTAGCAGCTCTGTAATGAAATCCTGTACAACACAAATGTTCTCTGCTCCTTATTCTCTTTTTCACTTCTTCACTCCTAATTGTCAGAGGAGGTGGGTGTGCACTTTTATTTCCCAGTTGTTGTAGCAGTTGTTGTTGTGAATAAACAACTCTCTCAGAGGGTGTTTGTTCGCATCCCACACCTTCAAAAATGCTTTACATAATTACATTGTTAATTACTGTGTTCTGTAACTTTAAGCAGTAGGAGTCCCAGTTTGCTGGAGTCGAGGGATGTCTCCGAGTTAAGATGTGTGCTGAATTCCACCACTTTGGGTACAAACAAACGAGACTTGAGAGGAAGTTCGGGGATTACAGAAGTCATTATTATTCATACCTCGGAGACAAAGAGGCAAGGAAATTGTTTTGTACAACAGGCCAACAGGACAACTCACAGATTATCAATGCGGACTGCAAACTGCAGAACTCGGATCTGTTTTCTGTCAGAACCCGGTCCATATCTGATGTTTAACAGAGGCGGGACCTGCCTATTTGGTTTGTTAGGTTTTTGTGTAACAGCCGTGTTTTAGGTGTTTGCAGAGGTGTTTCTCACGGACTCAAAATTCAAGAAAATGGTTTGGGTTTTTTTTCTGTTGCACTCATTAAAATTTGATTGTTTGCAATTAAGTGACCAGGGAGCCGTGCGGTTGCATTTTAAATGTCTTTTCTTTTTTTTTTTAAATCAAGGCCTATTTTTGTGTGCACTGTTGCACAAGCTGCATTCTTGGCACGTTATTTTCTGTTCTATTCCATGAGCCTCGGCCTTCTTTGTACCCACCATGGCAACAACCAAACAGATCTGATTTTATCTACACGACTACACTTTTTATAAAGTATTTAGAGCAGTTTTTAGTAATTAGTATTTATCGTCAGCATGGTTTGTGTCCCTAGACAATCAGAGCTGAAGCCTCTAATAAGGAAAAGTCTTGTGCAGATGTCAAAATACAGCTCTGGCGCTGTAGAAATATGAAACATTTATTTAAAAAATTTTTTTTTAAATGCAATAGAGGTGTCCGTTACAGCTCAGTAAATGTTAAGAGAAATTTTGTTAAATGAATCATTTGAGCATGTTCAAATTTTAAATGATAAAATTCTGCCTCTCTGTGACTCACAGAAGGAAACAGAACTCTGACAAACATTTTGAGGCATTTTAGAGACTCCCATGCAAATCTTCTCCAATTAGCTGCCAACATTCACAGCTCAGCGAAATACACGCTTCAGCCCAGCTCCCTTTGCAAGTTAGTTGGGTGAAGTTGGTTTTCAGGAGTGTGGATTCACCTGTATGGTCACTTTTAAGATAGTATTCTGCATTAGACTATATGGTAATGAAGTTCTTCAGGTCACAGAGGTAATCAGGGCTTTAATGCCTCCTGGAAGTGTTTCCATCTGGATGTTATGTGTTTTTGCACTATCCAATTACAGTGTAATCGCTTCAGGCCTGCTGATGACAGTTTCTAAACAACATAAAGAGGTCAGAGAGATAACCCCCATTTTCGACAATACTGACACAACAAACACCATCCCAGCTCCCCATCTCATTTCCTTTTATGCTGTAATTGGTTCAACACCACAAGTTTAGGATTTAGAAGTGAAGGAGTGCTATCCTTGTTCAAAGAAAACTATATTTTGGTAC
>JARVGQ010000760.1:17290592-17303254 GCA_031762355.1 Hypsolebias martinsi | reverse complement strand
TATGGTCCTAAATGCTGTACCCCAAACATTAACACAATAAGATAAGTGTGGGACTACAAATGTATTGTAAAGTAAATATAAGGCATCATTGTTTAATAAGTCCCTAACTCTATATATTAGTGCATTGGACTTGGATATTTTGATTTTAACTAGATTTACATGCTGTTTCCAGGATAATCTATCATCAATAATTACACCCAGAAACATTACCTCATTCACTCTGCATATTTCAATACCATCTATTTTGAGAGAATGTAAATTCACTTAAGAGCTTAGATATTCATCCTTTTGCAATGCACCAAACAGAGAAAATAAATCCTTGTAATTTTACAGAAGCAATAAAAGAACATTTTAATGTCTTTATTTTTACCATGTTTTGTTCTGTGGAACAATGCAAACGTTACAATTATTAATTTGACACACAGCAGACAAGTACAAAACTTGCAATACAACCTCTTCCTTGCCTAATGGCAGAAGAATTTCTGTTAGTTCATGATAATTCATATTGTAAAAAATAAGTGAATGTACCACCAAAAAAGGATACTCGATACTAAATGAGCATAACGATGTCAGCAACATTTCCTTCCAACACAGTGCAATCCAAACCTCTAGTTTAATTATCATTAACAATAAGTTGGCCACACTTTCAAAGTTCTATTGACAGAAGTACAGTATTTAATATGTATTTTCCATTTACCATATTTTTCACCATACAAGTCACATCTTTTGCATGTATAAATAAAGGTTGAATGAAAATTTGCAAGTCCTGCGACTTATACACCGAAGCGACTAATATACTTTCCCTCCATATTTATAACCCAATATTTTGGCTGAGATCTGACCAGTTCATTCATTCTGATATGAAAAATATTAAACACCATATGCTGCCACTAGAGGGCCCTCGAGTATTATGGCAAGCCAAATGTATCATTAATAGTTACAAGGGGGTATTAATGAGGCACTTGGCTTGCCTAAGATACATTTGCTGGATTTCGCCATGCCACCCAGGCGAACTGCAGCTGTTTTGACTGTTAAAGTGCATATATTAAGGAAAAGTTACACTGAGACACACCTTTGCTATAATGCTGAGCAAACAAATAATTGTTTTTAGGTGGTTATCTTATTAAATTTTGAAGAAATGCACAGCGAGTCCTCCCTCTGCGTGCTCCCGCAGTCACAAATCAGCTTTTGAAATGCAGCTGATTTGACAGTTAAAGTGCATTTATTAAGGACAATTTGAACTGAGACACACCTTAATTTGGAGCAAACAAATAATTGTTTTTAAGCATTAATCTTATTAAATTCTTGCTACAGTCCTCCTGCAGCCATTTGGCAGACAATCGATTTTTGGCACAACACTGGCCCACATTTCCGGGTGGTCAGCGGTGACGTATAATAGATGCGACCTATATGGCGAAGCAACTTATTTGTTTTTTTTTCCCACTTGATTAGACATATTTGGACTGATACGACTTATACGTGTAAGGCGGAAAGTATGGTACTCATTCACACACTCAATTGGCTTCCTATACTGCTTTCTACTTGTGTAGTGGTTTGATCTCAGTAATCAAACACTGAAAACACAATCATAGGATGCTACACTTGAACATGTTGACAGAACATTGGGTAACAGTGAAAAACCAGTTCCTACCTCCCACCCTTGTTTGATGCAG
This sequence comes from Hypsolebias martinsi, assembly GCA_031762355.1. Taxonomy (NCBI): domain Eukaryota; kingdom Metazoa; phylum Chordata; class Actinopteri; order Cyprinodontiformes; family Rivulidae; genus Hypsolebias; species Hypsolebias martinsi. The sequence goes on along the minus strand of JARVGQ010000760.1, from coordinate 17,301,581 downwards.
AACTAAAAATGAGTTCTGCATCTTAGCAGAACATAATCACCATGAAGCAATAAGTACAGCACAATGGGACATCAGCTGCTCAATTAATTAGACACTGAAACATATTTCAATTACAATTAATTGAAAAGAAAAGCGCTATCTGATTGATACGCTCTCTGTTTGTGTTTTCTAAATTTGCTGTAGGTCATGCAAAATGACTTGATAGTCAATTTGCATAAAAATAGATCCACTCATGTCCCAGCTGTTCATAAAAGCCAGAAGCTGAGATGACTTAGTTTAAAATAATTGAATGCATTTTTATTGAAATAATTCTTTTTGACCTATTATCCAGTTTTTTAGAGTTGTTTCTATCCAGTAAAGTTTATTTTATTTTGCAAATGTATATGCAAAAATCAAGGCGACACACACTTCTACATGTGCAGGGCGTGCTCTGTTATCTGTTAGAGCCACGTTATTTAGACTAACACATATCCCATGTTGTTACTGAGCCTTGAAAGAACAACAGTGACCTTTATTCCATTTTCATAATATTTGACTGACGTGCAGGAACACCACATGTCTCCGCAAGCCCCCGCTTTTGTGTCACACCTTCAGGAGAATGACCCAGTGTTCAATGGCCTTTTACCGGCATCTTGAAACAAAGTTGTGCTACTAACCCTATTTCCCAATACATGCATGATACATAAAAGAGTACCTGTGAATCGGTTTAGAGGTGTTTCGTTTGAGAAGGCTGAAAGTGGAAAGGAAGCTATCGCCTAATCTGGAGAAATCAGATTCTGCCTGGTAAACAAACTTTCTTTAATTGCATTCTCAATTAGTAAATGGGTTGTCTTTAATATTAGAATAACAATAATAAAACTACAAATAGTGGAACTTCATTGGATGTGATTTTAACCCAAAACAGGTGAAAAGAAACTTGACTTGTGACTAGAAACGACAAGATATTTAAATTTTTCATTCGACCTTTATTTAGGCAGGTTAATCTCATTGAGCCTCGAGGACTCTTATACAGTACTAATGTCAATGTCATGATGGCACAAAATAACAGCCAAAGCAACTGAAATTAAGTAAAGAGGCCGGTGATTTTGATGTATATGTGTGTATGTATGGTCTGTCAAGCCAATGTCAGGAGTACAACTCAGATAAAATAAAATGAAGGGCAAGAAATGCCAAGATTCTCAACCCTCGTCTGGCATCCAGGCAACTATAAGCATATTATAAACTGAATATATATTAAGATTAAAGTTAAAAGTGTCCTAAGCATAAAACAGTTAAAAAAAAAAAAAAAACATAAACCATAAACCTGCCAGTTTGCTTGTATATAACTGCACCATTATAATAATAATAATAGCACAGCACAACGTGTTGTGTTTTAGTTTATAGTTTGCAATGAGTGACTTTAAATAAATTAAATTTAATACAATTACTTTTTCTGGACTTATTTGATAATTAAAAAGTTCGAATTTGTGCTACAACGGCCTGCCTTACATCACACGTTTCCCGCTATTTAAAGTATTCCTGCTTCTACTTTCGCTTCTTCAGCCCAGCAGTCTCCAGATCGCTACGTCTGCAACGGACGAGGGGGCGGGGCATCGGTCACACGTCATGTCAGCCGCCGCGCTCTGATTGGCTGCCGCTTCTCACCCGACACAGCTGAGATTGTTTTCTGCAGAGGAAGCCCCTTGTTCTTTGGGGTTGGAGCAGCTCTTCATTGTAGAAAGAAGCAGCACCGTTTGTTTACTAACGATGATGTGAACGAACGACGGGATTGCTGAAACAAAGAGGGGGGTCCTTGGCTCTAGTTTTAGCCCACACTGTCGGAGGAGACGTGGATGAAAAGGAGGGGGTAGCTTTCTGTTTGGATCAGACACTCAAGTCGTCTGGTGATCAAGGTAAGATCGCGTCTTTTCCATTTACAGTATATGAAGTGATTAAGATTTTAGAGCACCATTTTTGACTTATAATGATCCCTTATTTTAAGTGCCAAATGCCCAGACTGGAGGAGCGCTGCTGGAGCTGCTCCTGTTCATCGAAAGCTGAAACCGAGCATCCATCGGGGGCGAACTGGTTTGCAAAAGCTGAGGAGATGATGTCCATCATCACCACGGTGCTCAGGAGCGCCTGCGGCTCTTTGCACTACGGCCGGGTCACCAACCTGATCCGGCGGGGTCTCGTCCTCTTCACGGTCGGAGTCTTCCTCGCCCTGGTGCTCAACTTGCTGCAGATACAAAGACATGTCACCCTGTTTCCAGATGAGGTGATGGCAACTTTGTTTTCATCTGCCTGGTGGATCCCACCTTGCTGCGGCACAGGAGCAGGTGCGTGGTGTTCATCAGTGTGTTGGCAAAACTTCTGGAGGGTCATTTTATTCTGTTTATAGTTAGCTTTCTGTTAATTTCACACAAAAATGCACGAAATATGTGTCAAAGTGTATTTATTTTTATTTAACAATTTTAATGAGGCAAAATGCATAATTTGTCATTCATTTGTTGGCCATAAAACTCGGAGACATCTCCTTTTTAACAAGATTCTCATTTGATGCCAAACTAAGCAGTAACTAGAGACATTTTAAACTAAATGCGGTAAGATAAAAACGTGCTTCAAGAAACGCTTAAGTTGATATAATTTTTTGTGTTGTATGGAAGCGAATTGTCATTCGGCTTTATTATTTTCAAATGTTATATTATCTTTTCTCTAAACAGAGCACTCTATGGTGATATGTGGCAGTCGGTTGTCAAAAAAACTGCCTCTGTTCTGATGGCATAAATTATCTGCTTCTGATTGGCCAGACGCTACGTGTGTTGGGCGTTCATTGGCTAGTGTCATAACGGGTGAGCTAAGGACCTCCCCTTTTATAGCCAAGAACCAGGAAGCAAAGGGAGGGGGGAATAAAACATCCGAGTTTTGCTCCTCCTCCCATGTGCTGCAAGGCAGAAAACAAAGAGAGAAAGCTTTATCACTTTATTTTAAATACATAGACAATATTAAAGTTGCTTGCTAAAGTTTTGGTGTCATTGAGAAACTCGTTTTTAAGGTTTTGCGTGTGTTATCAGGTGTTTAACTTGTGAGAAACATAGCCAAAGTAGCTAGTTTTATTCTGGACTTTTAAATCCCTAGCTCTAAATGCTTGTCTCCAAATAACTTCCTTTGTTTGACAGACAATTTAATCAGTTTATTATGTTTACAGACTGATAGGCAGAAATGTCTAGTATTTGTTTTTGGAAATCAACAGTTACAAATGCATTTTGTCCAAACTGTTCAGTTTTATAAACCAAATTTATTGTGCTAAATCTGCACTTAGTAGTCCTACTTACTGCTGTAATTTATGATTATAAAGAGCAAATTGATAGCTGCTTTCTTAATATTCATTGATTGGAATAAAAAAAATTCCCATTTAGTTGCATGTTAAAGTAAAAAAAAAATTATCATTTCTCTTGCTTTTTTTCTTCCAACACTGTTCACGCATAGCTTTGTGTACAAATTAGTCACCAAGTACAGAACCACATGCTCAGCAGATAATCTTGACAGGATTTGCTTTCTGCGGTTCACAACATTTTTGCTTATCTTGTGTAATTTGGGTCTGTTTGTTCCTTTTTTCCCCCTTACAGCTGTTGTTGGTTTGCTGTATCCCTGCCTCGACAGCCATTTGGGAGAGCCACACAAGTTCAAGAGGGAGTGGGCCAGCGTCATGAGATGCATCGCTGTGTTTGTTGGCATCAACCATGCAAGTGCTGTATCCTTTCACAACAGGTTCCCAAATACAATCCAATAAAAAAACGTATCCGAGCTGCTACGTATTAATGCTAGTGTGTATTGCTTAAAACGTGAAAACTCACTTGTATTCTACTTCAGGCCAGAATTGAAGTAATTAAGCAACCTGTTTTACCTGACGACACATTGACAGAACTGTGAGCCAGCCAGACAAACAAATATTAGTATAAGATCACAGCGTCATCCTGTTTGACTTCGACCTTAACTTACAGCACAGAAACTAGACTTTGCCAACAATGTGCAGCTCTCCCTGACGCTGGCGGCCTTATCTTTGGGTCTTTGGTGGACATTTGACCGCTCCAGAAGTGGCTTTGGATTAGGCATCACCACTGCCTTCTTAGCTACTGTCATCACACAGCTACTGGTCTACAATGGAGTTTACCAGTAAGTCAGCAGTTTTTTTTTTTTGCTTAAATGCATTTATTTGCACATGTGGGTCTGGGTGGGTGACGACAGATGGCAAGTATATCTTGAATTACCTGTCTTAAAAGAAGCACGCACTGAGTTAATTTTTTTCCTCCATGTTTCTATGAGTATGATAATTACACTCTCAAACAGAATCATTAAAAAGATTGAGATGAGACGCTCGGTTTCCAGAAATGAATAATGAGAGTGGACCATTGTTACCAGCTTTTTAAACTGTTGCATTTTTCTGCATGTTTTTGCCTCATACTATGAAATGTGGCAAACTACAGTAGAAGGCTGGAAAGTTTTTACGCAAGTTAAATTTGGACTTTAATCTATTAATCCTAGAGTATGAAGCTGTTTTATTTATGTTTTTCAGGTACACGTCTCCAGACTTCTTGTATGTGCGCTCCTGGCTCCCTTGTATATTCTTCTCAGGCGGCGTTACTGTGGGTAACATTGGGCGTCAACTTGCCATGGTAAGATGGGTAATTTTCTAACTAAAATTTAGGGATGCACAATATTGGATTTTTGGCCGATATTAGATTTGCTGATATTTTAAAACTTATTTGGCTCATAACCGGTACGCAATATCAATATTTTTTATAAACTTTCCTTTGTCAGAACATAGCCCTCTTATTTGGGCTTATTTACTACAAAAAAATGTATAACAACTGTAAGAGCTGGTGACACAGTAAAAGCCATATGCATAGCACTTTAACTTATATCAAATGAAAAGTGTTAAATGTTATTTATTGGCATTAGTCACCTGCGATGCTGTCTCACTTGTTGGTGCTTGTTCCGGGTTACTAGCTGCATTGTGGGCTCCTCTGCACTCATGTGCATGAAGGACAGCCTTTTTAAGTTCAAAGTTTTTGTCTATCCATTGTGCCGTAAGACTAATCACGCTAAGGGGACTAACACGACGTCCAAATGTCTGTGGTAAAACTCACCCAAGCGCTATCGGCTATTAGCATCTCAATGACGTCGCAAATGACAGCTTGTAACTCGGGTAAGGCTACGTCGGAAAATTATCTCCGACTGGGAACGATGTAGCAAGGTTCAGCGTAGTCCAAAAATCTTCCGAATCCATTATCCTCAACAATTAAAAAAAAAAAAAAAAAACTTGCACACCGCCGACATTTTGACTTCTTCCTCTCCGCCGTGGTCAGATCAGGTAGGCACGCGTGACGTCCACATTGTGCAGGTGCTGCAGGCGTCCTTGTCACTAGGTTGTCATACAAAACAGCGTCTTTTTTTATCAGTGAGTTGTTTTAATGGAATGGCTGATGTCCGATATTTAACTTTAACGCCAATATCAGCCGATACCTTGCTGATAATATTGTGCATCCCTACTAAAATTGTGTCTTAAACCACTACTAATACTAGCTTATCTTTAAAATCATGCCATTTTTGGGTAAAACCCATCTACAGCAGGTATTTCTTGTCTAACTTCATTCATACTGACCAATAAGAGATTTTATAGTAACATCAGCCTTTGAACAGTTTCCTTTTCTTGTCTACGGCGTTAGAAATCCTAAAAACAGAGTCTCTGGGTTATTTTTGAAAGTTTTTGTTTCTCTTCACTTAAGTATCTTTTCACATTCTTCAAATCAGTGTCTGCACTCTTAAAAAAATGACCTTAACGCTCACCGCCTTTTCTTTATTAGACTTTGTTTATCTGAGCTACAGCAGTAAATTAGGTTGTGGCATGGTTAAAATTGGTGCAGAGAGCATGGGACACCCCCCTTTTCCTTCATAATTATCTCATCAAGGGGGCTTTGATGTCTTCATTAGGTGCTGTCTGGAAGCCTCACCTCATTCAGTTTGTAAAATAAGAGTCCCGTCTCTCCCTCGGTTTGACTCAGTGCAAGCGTGAAAGCAGATTAAGAGCTGTTGTTTTTCTCAGACCCAGCGAGATCTGGAGCCAGTCAGGACTCTGAAGACCAGAGGGTCATTTGTTGTTGGTGTTTGTGATGAGGCCCGTGAAATGTTGGCACAAGTTTCAACTTGTGGTTCTCGTTCTCTTTCCTTTTTGATCTTTTTTTTTGAAAAGTATCTGGTAGAAAATAGGCATTTGTTTCTGTTATTTTAAAATATTTTATTCACTACAAGCCAGCTAAGGTCAAACAACAGCGCAAAAATTCCCACATCTTGTTGAACTGGTCCAGATGACATGGTTTAACCTTTTTTGTTGTAGCTCTTGTACATATTACCATATTTTTCGGACTATAAGGCGCAATATCAATGAACGGGTCTGTTTTCGTACATAAGGCGCACCGGATTATAAGCCGCATTAAGCGAAACTAAAACATTTTGACTAATTTTTGAGCACTGTGTACCACATAAAATTGGTTCGAGGTCAGTAAGCACAACCAGAATTAATACATAAGGTGCACCAGATTATAAGGCTCACTGTTGATTTTTTTTTTTTTTGGGGAGAAGATTAAAGGATTTTAAGTGTGCCTTTATAGTCTGAAAAATACGGTACATTCACATGACGTAAGCTGCATTTACCGACTCCCTTTTAACGTTTAGAAACGGACATTCAGCGTGAGAGTCATGGCTGCTTTAAAGGCAGCTGAATAATCATAACTGGAAAATGTCAACGTATAAACATTTGAATTTCTACTTTTTTAAGTGCAACTCTTGAGCATTTTCTTTTTCTAATGGACTGACACGTTCCTTGTTTGTCCTTCCTCAGGGTGGCAGTGAGAAGCCCCACATGGACTGAACCCCTGGAATAACACAGACATGAAGGTGAAAATCTGTCAAAATAAAAACGGATCAGTTCCATGAGGAATGAGAAGAATAACCAGAAGGGGGAATAACTTGTTTTGACTCCATTCTTTGGGTCAAAAATGCCGTCATTTAATGTGCCATGTCCTCTGAACCTCCTGTGGCCAAACAGCTTCTCATTCCCATTTGTTCTCCTTTAGCATTAAGACTTCTTTCACACAAGATGGAAAGTCTTGCCTTTTCTTATTTGAAGTGAACAATGGACTGGATTTGTATTACGTGTGTCGGTGCACCTGAGGTGGGAGAATCTTAGCTGGAAAAGACACAATAAGACTAAGATGTCCAAGTTTTTCTTGTTTAGTTTGAATAGAATAACAATCATAAAAGGGAACTATTGTTTGAGTGAACGCCAGCCCATCACTCTTACAGAAATGTATTCAGTGGCATACCAGGGGCGACGGATGTTGAACCAAATCAAGTATTTATTTTGTAAGGTTTCACTGACCTCAATGCATTATTAGTCTGGGTGAGAATGAGTGATGCTTTTATTTTTGAGGAAACAGTTTGGGAAATCTTTTGCTTTCTTTAGATCTAAGTCACTTATTTTTTTTTTTTTTTTTTTTTGCTTAAGGTGCCTGCAACGGTTAACTCCAGGATATTTTTAAGGAATTGTTCATATTTTCACTGATATGGAAAGACCTGCCAAGAATGGGCAAGTTAATTGTATCAGCTCGATAGCTTGATCAGCTTCATTATTTTTTAAGAAGGTAAATTGTAACTGGGAGTAATAGTCATGGCAGAAGTGCTTTAAAATGCCCACAGATCTCATAAAAAATGCATTTTATGCTTTTTTTTTTTTTTTTAAATAAATGATTATTGTTGATTTGACTGAGGACAACAGACAACTTATTTAAAATATAACATCTTTAAAGGTTAATCTAAGCTATATGTTTCCCCAAGAGTCGATCTACTTTAAGAGCAAAAGAACAGCAGAAGTGCTTTAGTTTCCTTTCCGTAATACAGTTGAAACAAAGTTTTCCTCTGGTCCTTGTAGATCCTGATATGAGTAAATACTGATGCAGCGTTACTCGTTTTTTGCATCAGACTTTATACGCTCGCAGAAGTTGGCCCCAGAGGAAGGAAACGTGCAGCTGAGCCTTTCCTAAATTTCCTAATGTGGAAAGGCAGATTTTTAACTGCGATTTTCTGCAGATGATAAAATTAGCTTTGTTGCTCGTTCAGTTTGAAAAGCAGACGTTAACAAGTTGTTGGTCCTAGCTTAGCAGTTAGCCTGGATTTTACTGTCTGCTCTTCGGAAGAAAGCAAATCATTTCCCAAAAATGCCTTGCAGATGTTAAGTGAAATGAGGAAATGTGTGTAAGAAGTGCCAGTGAGTTTACCACCATTCTGCAGCGAGTATTTTGTAACAAGTGATTAAGAAATTAATCACTTGAGACGGGATGCAAGGTATTTGGCGCACATCATGCAAGCTACTTCCTCAAGGCTAAAAGATGTATTTATCTATGAAAGGTATCTGATTCAGTCACAACTTTGAAAACAGTTTTGTTAAATACAATAAAAGTTGGGACGCTTGCGTTACTCTGGATGGGGGGGAAAGGCAGATGTGAAGATTTAAGACATGCCACTTAGTGGTGAAAAGAATGTACCACAGGTATATCCAGTTTATGCTTTTTTTTTTTTACTTTTAGGAGCTGAATGTTGTGTAAAGAAGCCCTTTGATTCCCATCAAGACAATTAAACATTTTGCTGTCACACATTTCCCAGCTGGATGAGAGTTTGGGAAACATAAAACTGATTTAATGGGAGGGCAGGACATTATTACTTAAATATTTGCAATCTGTGATTGCCTGTGTTTTATAGAATTTAGTGCTTTTGTCACTATAATAGTCTAGTTTTCTCATTTGTACAATGTCGTTAATGCTCGTGTGTGTATAATTGTTTTTTGCTGATGTACCGTATTTTTAGGACTATAAGGCGCACTTAAAATCCTTTAATTTTCTCAAAAATCAACAGTGAGCCTTATGTATTAATGCTAGTTGTGCTTACTGACCTTGAACTGATTTTATGTGGTACACGGCGCTCAAAAATCGGTCAAAATGTTTTAGTTTCGCTTAATGCGCCTTATAATCCTCTGCGCCTTATAGTCTGAGAAATACGGTAATCAGACCAGGTGCAGACCTGCAGCATGTTTCTGTTCTGAACGGGTCTAGCAGAACGGGTCTAGCAGATCAGGTGCAATCACACCATATATACACAAACTGATTCTTTTTTATTTATTGTTCCTGACAAAAGCTTAAATTAAATGTTTTTTTTTTTTTTTTTTTTTAAGAAAAGCAATAACATCTGTGTTTTTGTGAACAAGATTTTGTCAGAGCAAATGACTCTAAAGTCAAAGATCCTCACCAGAGACAGAGAAAATATAAAATCTATGTCAAACTGTTCGTTAAAACTCATTTCATAGCACTATCTAAGGAAAACTGATTTATTTCTCTTTGAGGAGATTACTTCAAATCGAGTTTGCTTTCATTCAGGTATGCTAAACAAAAAAAAAGGAAGCTTTATTTATTTCATGCTGTTTTTCTTTCAGGGTGATGAAGCACCTATTATTTTTGCTGTATTGGAGTTTTATTTGATGTTTGAGCTGTGTACCATTTTTGTTACCTTGAATTTAAGTGGAAAAATAAAAACAACTGACAAGAATTTGGTGGAGTCCTTATTTACACTTGTCTTATATTATCTCATTATCAAACACTGAAATGGCTATGGCTGCCAATTTTATAGATGCAGAACCAAAAAGTTGGTGTGGTAGTAGTTGAGTTATCCCCATCGCAAACTCCAAAAACTAACAAATATGACAAAACCAAAATCCAAGATGTTCTGGAAGCTGGAGGTGTTGCAACAAAATACTAATGGCAAACTATTTTTCTCATGATTTCATGTTTTTTTCTTTACTTGACCTAAAAATATATATATGCAACTGACTACAACAATAAAATATATTAATGTATTTTGGGCACCACTTTACAGCAAGGCTCCCCCTATAAGAAATAGTTTACTGATACATTATTAATTCCACTATTAACACTTTATAAATACAGTAATTAATAACTGCTTATTGTGCATTAATTAAGGGTGACAGAGAACATTTCAGACTAAGTTACTACCTTGTGAGCCCAATAAGCATTTGTAACTTTTTTTTTTTTTTAGGATACAGTATACAGTATTAGATGTAGATACTTATACAGTAATGCAGTGAAGTACAATATGGGTTTACAAAAGCTTATTGTGCTTACAAGGTAGTGAACAGATTTGGCTCACTATTTGACAAGAAACTTGTCATATTGTCTCACGATCACTTAATGCATAATTATCAGTTATTAATGATGTATAAAGTGTTTATTTATAATAACCTATTTATTAACCATCTATAAGGGGAGCCTTATTGTAAAGTGGTACTGTTATTTTGTACATCCCTTAAACCCAGATGTGTATTTTAAAGGCTTTTATAAGTAATTCTACAGATTTTAAGAACAATTTTAATAGATTGTTTGGTGCATTGCCACTGTTTTTTCACTTCTTTTAAATTCAGTACCTGATCATTAAAAAAATAATAATGAAAGTTTTATTTCACATAACTCTTACCAGTATCTGAATCATTCAGGGATAAAAGGCTCCCAAACTCAGGGAATGGAGCCGTGTAGCACCGACACACAACCTATAGAGTGGATCTACACTTTATTACCAGGAGCGGGTTATAATAACACATTCCCGTCAAGTTTTTCTGTTAAATCCATGAACAATACCATAGACAAGTTACATATATAAAACAATATTTTAGCATCAAGGAGATTCTTAAAGAGTAATAAACTTTAAAACTTGGCATACAATCAACCGACAGTTGATGCAACTCTCAGGTGTTGTGACGGTTATTTGCTGATTTTCTATTTTATTTTATTTATTTATTTATTTATTTATTTATTTATTTATTTATTTTTTTTAGGCTTGACTTTTCATTATCGTTCAACTGCTGGAGAAAGTTTTGGCTCTGGCTCT
>JARVGQ010000760.1:17265947-17282167 GCA_031762355.1 Hypsolebias martinsi | reverse complement strand
TGCACAGATCATTAATCTATTGGGAGACTTGCCTTCCACGACGTGGCTTTGCTCTGCATAGAGCACACATATCTAAGCTAAATGGCAACAAATAACGTCTGATGGGCGCATGCGTTTATGCCCAACTGCAGACGAGGCCAGACTTTTTGGCTTTGCTGCAACAGCTGCACGCGGATGTCTGCACCGCTGGGCCGCGTTTTGTCCAAAAACAAACAAACAAACAAACAAACAAACAAACAAACAAAAAGGAGAAAGCTGGCTTATTAAATAAGCTGCGCCACAAAAGCAGAGTTATATGATGTGCAGACTCATGATTGTTGGTGCATTTGCACTATTTTGCCTCATCTGGGCAGTGCAGAAAGAAAGAGCCTCTGTAATATAAATTAAACTGGGAAAAATGCAGAAGGGTGAAAGTTCAAAAAGCCACTAACAAAAGAAACGAGCACTATCAGCTATATGGTGCATGCACAGCAAACATTTCAATTTGCAAACCCTTTAAAGCGCCACCCATTACCACAACAGTTCCATGACAATTGCTTTTTCTCCATAATCGGGGCAGACAGCTTCGCTCACGTTTCATTTCAGCAAAAGATGCAAATAAAACCAATTCTTAATGGGGATGATGAACTGGAGGAACATCTTGCACCCAAACTGGACAAGATGGTTACTTTTTCCCCTTTAATGGGCGCAAACTAAAACAGACAATAGTGGCGAGTCTGCAAAAAAAATACGCATGAAGGTTTTGTCCTGTTTTTACGCATCTCTTGCGTAAAACCTGCAGCTCTTTTTAATCAAACTAAAGAGAAATTATTAAAGCTAATAAGAGAGGTTTTTAGATTTTTTTTGCAACATAATGTGCAGTTTTCGTCGCGCACAAAGGCTCTTATTATAATTCAGCCTCTGAGATGGTGTCATTTCCTCCAGACGTCCCTGTTTTTGCTGGGAGGTTAGAGGCCAAGCCCAGGCGGCGCAGGGCCTGTCTGTGGATCTATTGTCTGCTGCTTATTTAGCGCTCAACATTTAATCTGCGCTTCCTCTCACAAGTGAGAAACAATCGCAGCGTGAGAGTGGCCTGTCTAATTACATCTTTCACTCTCAACTTTCACTGCTTGCAGGCGGGTGTTGGCCAAATGAACAAGAAAATAATATTTTTTTAGCCATTTCTGTGAGTTTGGAACAATAGCTCAAATCAGCTTGAAAGATAAATAGAGCACTTTGACTGTTCTGAAATGTGCAAAACATATATGAAAATCATAAAAGAAATTCAAAAAATAGTTTGCTTTTATGGGATAATAGTTGTCTGAAAGCAAAACAAGCGTCAATAAAACGTGTTAAAATGTGTCACAGATTTGGACATTGGTCATTTGGCAAATTGCAATAAAATAATTAATTAATATCATGAAAAAAATGTTTTTTTTTTTAAGGAAATAAACATGGATCTCTGTTTCACCACACAGAAAAAAAGACAACAGATTGTTCCTAATAATAATAATAATAATAATAATAAAAAAGTCACTACCGATCGTGTTGCTCATCAGGTTCTCCCTCCTCCTCCTCCCCGGTGTAATCGCGCGCAGCTCCGGTTCGGTTCCTCCCGAACCGCCCTCACGACGGCCGCTGGCGCCCCCGGTATGAGGAGGGACAAACTTCTGTGAGCAAACTTACCCAAAGTTTTGTGTTTGGCGCGGCTCTGGATCCCGAGCGGCGCGCACGAAACAGTTTGTTTGCATCACTGATTTCTTTTAAAGGGATATGGACCCAGTTCTGGGCTGGACCGCAGCCTCGCGACAGGTGGAACACAAGCGCATGGAAATAACCAGCATGCACGCATTTGGCCATGTTTTACCCATCTTTAAAAAAAAAAAAAAAAAAAAAAAGATGTATTTAGGTTGCTAGTTGTGAGAAAAATAAAAACCAGAGTTGTTAAATTCAATTTATAGCAAACACAAATGGGCTCTTGCGACTTAAAGGGCACGTTTCATGCAATTTTAATATATTCTAGTAACCTCTTGGTTCAAAAGTGAACATATATGCAGTAATTCTGTTTTTACGCACAAAACCGTTTCCAGAACGAACTGAAAGCAACTTACTTTATTTTAATTTTGCCCTAAATGAATGACCCCAGTGTTTTATAGTTGAATCATGTGCGCCATGGGAATAATGGTATCTTCAGCCACAAAAACATAACTAAACTACATTTATTTAGGTGATATTTCACTTACTGTTCACATTTTTGACCCCAAACAGGTCTTTGTTTCCATGCAAACAGATCTTAAGCTGTGAATGAGCCGTTTTCCAAACTGGCCATGACGTTTTAATGTATTAAAACATATTAAAATGTGTCACCTCCATATATAATTGGGAATGTTTGCCCTGCAACTATAAGGGACCCCAGGGGTTCTCCTTGCAGCTCACTTTGCCAAGCGATGCTTCAACCCCCCTTTTGTTTTACGCACAAACTGCTGCGCGTATTTTCCAACTAAACCTCCTCCTGAAACAGAAAAATAAATAAATATAATTAAAAAAAAAGATGCCAAAGGAATATGGGGAGTATCTGGGAGCATGCATTGGATTTAAATGAGGCTTCCTCTCCGTTAACTCCAGGACTCTTTCTCTTTTACTAACAGCGAGGGGATGGGCGTTTGTAGACCTGCTTCTTGGAGTGTGCGTCACGTGGCCTGGTTTCTGGCGCCCGATTGGTGCGAGGCACGTGTCTGTGGGAGAACGTCACTCGGGGGGTGCTCGCATTGAAAATAAGAACAAAACTCCAGAGTGAGAGTATTAGAGCATCAGTTTAGGAGCCTCTTTATTTACCCCCTTTAGTTTAGTTTAGGTGTTAGGCTGCACCGAGGACGCGCAAAGCGGATGGCGCTCTGAATTGGATGGTGCGCAAATGGCAAATGGTGTTAGGTCCAGTAGTAGTTTGAGGGAATGTATGTGAAAAATTATGCTTTTCTCAAAGGACACTAACGCAAGGCGTTGCATGGTGTCCAAGGCACTCACTAGTATTTGATTTTTTTTTATTTATTTAGTTTACTCGTGCAGTTTTTTTTTTTAAATCAGTATATAAAGCTCGTCGCGAAGCAAGCGTAAAGAGCGTAAAAGCGGCAAAAGTGAATCAGCATGGAAGAAAATGAGCACGGCAACAGAGACGAGCGGCAGGACGAGTCCAACAGAGCCATCCTCCCCCTCCTGCAGGCGCCGGGGATCCAGCAGATCCCGCACCGGGTCACCAATTTCTTCATCGACAACATCCTGCGGCCGGACTTCGGGCGGAAAAAGGATGCGTGCGCGGGGAGCCGGGAGGAGAGCAGCAGCCTGGCGTCGCGAGAGAGCCGCGACAGCCCCGCCGCCCCTCAGACCGAGCCGGTGGGCAGCACGGTGCCGGCGGAGGGGACCTCCACTCCACACGCGGTCACCGGGGCGAAGAAGCCCGCAACATCCGCCGAGGAGCCCCTGAAAGCCCGCGGGGAGAACGGAGACCAGTGCCTGAGCTCGGACTCGGACAGTTCCCAAGCCAGCTCGAACCCATCCATGTCTCAGCCCATGCTGTGGCCCGCCTGGGTCTACTGCACCAGATACTCGGACAGGCCTTCTTCAGGTTGGTGCCACGCGCTTTCCTCCCATCCCGTATTCCATGGTAACCTGAAAATACCCCGTAACACTGACCCGGATGGCTTGACCGACTTCTCGCCTGCAGAGCAGCGCGCATGCATGGGAGCAAACTATAAATCGCTTTTAATATTGTTACTTCAATAATTACGCATCGAAGCTACATGGCATGAAATATAAGGTAGAAAAAAAAAACATAAATATTAAATTGAAAAGCACGTTCTGGTAGGAGGAGCCCCGTTATAGAATGTAAACAAGAGTGGAGAAATATATATTTTTTTAAAGATCAAAACTTGAATGTATTTTTTTTTTTTTACGTTAAAAAAACGCATTTTGGAACTATTACGCACAGAATTATTCTCAATGAAACAATCCGATTTGGCAAAACTGAAATGGAATCAAGCTATAATCTAGGCAGGGAGTGAAATATAATAATCATGAGCGTGCATCCTTCCTTGCAGGGTAGTTTTTGGTGCACTTGTGGTGCTTTTTTGCGTCACAAGAATAGTGTTTTGGATACTACACAAACCTGCACGTCTCCATATTTGCTAATAAGCTAAATAGTGAGCACCTTTTATATAGCTACTAACTTTATTAGTGAGAAAAGTCCCTGAAGTTGCTCATCTTGTTGCAAAAAAGTTAGTGAGTCCAGTTTTTCTTCGCGTCTCTTGAAAAGTGGAGTACAACTTGTTCTCATGCATTATGTAACGCCATATAGAGTGGCGTGGGCGACTACTACGAGTAGAGCTGCAGTTTTCACATGGGCTGCTTGGAAAAAAAAACATGCACGCTGATTCATGGACCCTTTTTGTGTTGTTTCATTAATGTTTAGCACGCTGTTTGGAGGAGGAGACCGTGCACTCCAACAGGCTTCCTTCCAGATGGAGAAAAAAAAAACATATTGTGTCTCTAAAGTGCTGCTCAAATTCTGTGCACGTTTCTTCACTGAGAAGCTTTTTAAAAACTGTTTGCTGCACGAGAATTGCTCCTGGTTTTTAACTATGCAGCATAAAATCGGAGATGCGTCAGCGATGCTTTCCCAATGTTTTTCACCCCCCAAAAAAATGTTACTTGATGTGTTTTGATGTGCATGTGTGTGCGTGTGTGTGTGTGTGTATGATGTCTATGTGTGTAGAGGAGGAAGGAGGATAGCAACAGGGAGGTGCTTTAGCTTCTTGGCTGTTTCTTTAGAGGAAGTGCAAACATATTAGCTTTTTTTTTTTTTGTCTACAGTATTTTGTTTTAAAAATATATACTTTCTGCATTATGTTTACATCTAATGTTTCCTAAATAAATACTTTATAGCCCACCCCTACATAAATAATTGCAAAGGCACCTGAAAGGACATCTAAAAAGCTCTTTGTTTACAATATTTTGGTGCGATTGTAAGAAGTTTGAAAAGGCGAACCTGTGCGTAAAGCGCACTTTACGCACGTGTTTGGAGTAGATTTGTAGGAAGTGACTGACTTGAATACGAATTAGAAAATAGTAGTAGCTATTCACGTTAAGGTTAAATCTTTTTTAAAAAAAGATAATTTAAAAATATGTATTTAATTAAGTTTTAATAGTTTTATTTGGGGTTTTTTTTTTTACCAACAATTACCTCCTTCGGATTTGTTTTTTGAGCCACTTAGTGTTCAGCTCACCAATGGTTGTGTTAACAAACATTTACATGTTTCTGTCTCCCCCACATCCACCCACAGGGCCGAGATCTCGCAAACCAAAGAAGAAATCGACCAGCAAAGAGGACAAGCGACCACGGACGGCCTTCACAGCGGAGCAGCTCCAAAGACTCAAAACGGAGTTCCAGACAAATCGGTACCTGACGGAGCAGAGGCGGCAGAACCTGGCGCAGGAGCTGGGCCTGAACGAGTCCCAGATCAAGATCTGGTTTCAGAACAAGCGGGCCAAAATCAAGAAGGCCAGCGGCACTAAAAACGGCCTGGCCTTGCACCTGATGGCGCAGGGACTGTACAATCACGCCACCGTCACGTCAAAGGACGAAAAATCAGACAGCGACTGAGTTCCTGAGCAACAAAAACAGCAGCCTCCATGACGAAAAAGAACCTATAGTAATCCTATGATAGATTTTTTTTTACAGAGATTAAAAAAACTCTACTTACAGGAATATTTAATGTTACAGCAGATACTATAACTCACTTATATGGATGTACAATGGCTCCACAACACCATAACCAACACACAAAAACCGATAAGGTCACAACTACCATGATTTCTAACACTACCATAGGTTTCTTTAGGTTCCTATGGAATATTATAGTGATTTTTTTCGTTTTATGGGAGGCTTAATCAAGCTTTCAATGCAATAATATGACCGAAAAAAAGGGCCAGTGTATACCAGCATAAAATGTTTTTAAAAAATAACAGATGTTTCTGCAATATCACGTCTATGAAAGATGTTGTATAAAGTTTTGGTCGAAATTTTTTGTCGTCCCAACCCTTTTCAGGAGGAACAAATGCTCAATTTTTTTTTCATTTTTATACACATCATGATTGTCACCATTTTACATTGAACTGGCACTTGGTTTGTCAGTGAAAAAAAAAAAAAAAACATATACAGTATATATAAATCTGAAGTCCAAAGAATATTTTTTTCCTGCTGTATCCAGGCTGTGACTTTACATAATTGCTAACACAGTTCTGTTGCCATGCTTGCTGGTTTTCTTGGTGTATTGGACATATGAAGGTGTTGTGTATCAGCTGCAGAGCTAATTGGGCAGAATCATTTTTTTTAACACAATTTGTTTTAGGTGGATTTATTTTAAACCCTTAACTAAGAAGTCATACAATTCTCTCATAGCCTTTAAACAACGTGTAAACTCTTTATTTGCCAATGCATCGGTGCAGCTATTGTTTTTAATAGCAATATTAATTTTTTTGTAGCTAAATGAAAGGCTAAAAAGCTGCCTTTTACATCAGAAACAACTCTGTAGCATAATGATGGTGACCATTTCCGCGCACTCCTCATCCTCATGCAGGTTTCTTGGATGCTCAATCCTTTCTCTATATACATTTTATTTGTATATCATTAAAATGAATCTGCCAGTGACTGTATTACAAATGTTGCAAATCTCTTATTGTTGTTGAAAGGACTTCATATGTGTATTTATATAGATTCTATTGAGAAAAAAAAAAATCTATCCAATGACCAGTGTTGCTTTAGAGTAGATATCTGAGGTGTTTACACTGCTTGTTTATCTTGCAATAACTTCTTTTTTTTCTTTTCTTTGTTTGTTCGTTTTTCTTTTTCTTTTATTTTTTTTGCGAATGGAAAATTGTTTATGGGGCCTTTTTTGCATGAACGCTGCAATTTGTTGTACTTGGGCAAATAACTGTGTTTATAAACTTTGGTCTTTATCGACAAAAGTGTGATGGAGCTACGTTTTTTCTGACTGCATCCATACCAAATTATGACCGTATTACTTTTTTTTTCCTTTCAAAGTGTTCTTTTTCTTTTGTTGTGTATCTGCAAACAAGTGTGTGTGAATTAAAAAAAAATCCACCAAACCTAAAACATACTTTGCCTTAAAAGTTCAAGTGGGAACTTTTTTTTTCTTCTGAAACAGAACTGTGCCGAATCAGAGAAGCAGTATTACTTCAAATGCAGACTACTCAAGTTTATTGCCTTTATGAAAACTTGCTGGTACGACATTATGAATTTACTCATCAGCGTATATCTATCTATATATGAACATGTTTAAATGAAAATTACGACACAGAGTTGTAGAATACAATGCTATTTTTTATTTTACGTTGGAAGTATTCTTTGGTATAAATGTACATAATTTGTAGCTGCCACATGAAAACTGCAAAAGAAGAGTAAATAAACCTTGAAGATTATACACAAACTGGTTCGTCTTTGCGTGTTGCTTTCATAAATACAAATATCTGGCTTGATTGGTCAGAATATACATTTAAAAACTGTCTAGCATGAGAGCATGCATCAGGATGTCTAGAAAACAAATACAATGAATATGCACAAATTTCATCCATAACTTGCGTTGCACAGTAATTTATTTCATGCAAACGTTCAGCATCAGATGTGGGCAGAGTCATAGTCATGTGATTAAAACATTTGCAAAAAAGTATCCAAACATGATGCAAGTGGAAGCCTTGAACAATTCCAAGGCATGTTTCCTCAACAATGCCTCATCTGCATTTCCATACTTGCACCACTAGTCTTTGAACGCCACGTCTAACGGTCAGTGACTATAGAGGCGTTAGAGCAGATAGGGCTGCTGCCAGCACTGTCTTCGAGACGGTCAGTCTTCCTCGCCACCTCTGAAAAGAGCTTCTATCACAAGGCAGAAATGGGAGCAGGAAGGGGCGGGGGGAGGCAAAAAAAAAAAAAAGATGAGGAGGGGGATGGAGAAGAGGGAGGGGAAGAGAGAGAGAGAGAGCAATGAAGGTCAAAGCCCATCATGGCTGCAGGTGGCTGGTTCCCCCCACCCCTCAGTAACCCATTCTCCACACACGGCTTTCTCCCTCTCCGTCCGCTTTACACACACATTAATATCACCGCATTTTATTTGATTCTGCACACACACACTTGTTTTGATCCTTCATTCAGCGCGTCAATAGGAAGCTTCATCAAAAATATTCACAGGAAAGAAGAGGAGCCGCCTGGAGTTCAGATAGGGACACCAAAGCATGAAGCTAAAGCTGTTACGCCACATGAGCACATTCTGCCGGGAAAATAAATCTGAGAGTCGTTTGTCTCCTCTATAAAAGTGGGATTCGGGTCCTGATGACCTCTTTCTTTCTCTAACTGTGGCATGCAACAGAAAAGTCATGCTTCTGTGAAAGCCTGGCAAAATAAGTCATTGGTAAATAGAAATAAAACCCTCTGGATCACCAAATTTCAATAGTGCTTTAAGTAAAAGTTGTTTTTTCTTAAAGAAGGCCAAATCAGGGAAGTATCAATGTATATCTCTGGGCACAAAGGGGCCCCATCCTGCTATGACCTCTCCTGCCATCCTCCCCCGTCTCCCCTACTGTGTCATTTACCCCCAGTTTCTAAAATGTTTCCTACGGCCAGAGTGGAATCTGCTCAGAGGTGCCTGGGCTTTGTGGCGGAAACATAATTAAAGTGGTGAAAGATGTAAAAGGTGAAGAATGGGGATGACATCAGGCCAATTTCACACTTGGCACTCGAACGGCTAGGTCCAAGCCAGGACTCTTGCCTTGCAACACAGATCAAAGCACAACGTCAACGCACTAGTGCTGGAAAAAAAAAAAAAAAAAGGAGGCAAAGGGACACCTAACTATGCTAATCCCCAGGACGAATATATTTTAATCTTGTTAGAATACAAGTTAATGCCGTGGCTCAGTGGCTGAACTTTTTCGGCGAGAATGAGAGGTGGACAGAACTACTTTTACCTGTTTTACTTGGCGTGGCTCTGTCTGGCACCGCTGGATGATCGACCCAACTTTACTCAGTGTATTATTGAGCCACATACTGTATGGGCAGCAGATGGAAGTTCCAAGCCATTAAAAAGGCAAGCAACAGTTTTCATTATGAAAAAACGATGGGAGGGTGGAAAAAAACTACGGTTATGTCAGTGACCCCAACTGAATCCCCACTAGGGCTTCTAACATGCAAAGGAAATGAGCATTTTGTGGACCGGTTTGTCCCCTCTCACATTGAGCCCTCCTTTCTCAAAAGCACCTTGGTAACCCTTGATCTCTCATGTATGGAAGTCAGGGCGCTGGGGCCTGTAGAAGTTGACTGGGCAGACAATAGCAAGTGGAAGCATTCTGGTAAAGTCACACCCAGGCAACTCTCATTTCACACATCGTGTTTGAGTGACCCTTGAAAAAAAAAAAAAAAAAGCAGGACTTTTAGGCACAAATTCCTTTTGTCCACTTAAAAAACAGCACCGTTTTTCTGCAAAATGGATCCCACATTTGACTCCTTGAGGGAAGTTTTCTGCTCAGCAACAGGACTTGGTGCACTAAAAGTTTCTGCTTTGAATTGTGGATGCATCATAAAAAGATGTCCTTGTTGCAAAGGAACAATTTCTGACCATTAGAGTATAAATTATCAAAATTAGATTTGCTTTAGGTTCCAGCATTTATTTCAAGCAATAGAAGTAAGCTAAGATAATGAGAAAATATGATAAAAGGGTTGGGATTCCTGAAAACAAAATCACATGATGCCTTGATTTGAGTGGGGCGCTTAATTTTTTTTTTTTTTTTTTTTGCATTTACAGCATAAAATGTTTATAAATATTATTTTTTAAGTAAAAATTTGCTTGCAACAGTAAATATGTTAAAATAAATGTATTTTACTATAAGCCAATTGATTGTTCAGCTCATAAATGAAGACAGTGAGAACTGTTTTGACCAACCGAGTCAAAAAATAACCAAAAAGTGTCAATTTTTTAAAAATACAGCAGCAACATATCAGTAGCTAATCAAACAGTTTTGCAAATCTAAGTCTGTTAAAAGTTTAATACAAGTTCAGATTGCTTTGATTCAGATAACAAACAGGCATTCTTTACATTTTTTTAAATACATTTTTCTAATCAGAATAGTTTTAGATGTTCGTCCACACTAGCACATTGTAATGCATGAAGCTGTGAATAAATTACTGCTGAAAACTTTTTTTTAATTTTTTTATGTAGTTTGCTTCAGTTTACTAGTTAAAGAACAATACTGAAGGCTCTGGTTGCAACTTATTCAATTCAATTCAATTCAGTTTATTTATATAGCCCCAAGTCACAACAGGGCACTGAACAGAAACATTCATATAAAAAATAAAAAAAAATAAAAGTTAACACTATTTATCTGAGGAGCAGACTACTTTGAATTTAACTCTATCGCAGAACTCTCATCTTAAACAAGCATGAAGGCGACAGTGGAAAGGAAAAACTCCCTCGTGAGGAAGAAACATGTACAAAATATGTTTGAAACATGTACAGATTTGAACATCAGCACAAATGCACGGCGGTTCTTGTGTCTTTTTAAAAGTTCGAACCTTGGATTGGGCGTTAAACACACGTGGACAAACTGGTATCAAATGTATCCGTTTGTGGTGTTGTGAGCTGTAACATAATTTAGAAAACCTTAGCAACAAAACCACACCTCATGAGCAGATTGCACCGAAAGAACCAATTCTTAAATAAAGATGTACATTGTACAGTCATGCCAGTCCTGAGCTACTTTACTGAGTTTCTGTTGCTTGCTGACACACAGCCAGACAGGGTCAAGGATACATCTGACTCACCTCAGACCTCTGCTTTCCCTGGAGACTGGCCTGTCACTCATTGTGTGGTTACGGATCATAGCTGACAGAGGCACAAAGTAAGTGCTCGATGCTGCATCAACAGCACCAACATCATCACCAAAACCCATCCTTAGCGTGACATCTTCCTCCTAGTCCACCAGCAACTCTCTGCACTGTGGAAAGGGAGGAAAAAAACACATTCACACACCAAGAACCAGTAATAAAGTGTCATTCAACAAGAGAAAAAGCTAAAAAATAAAATATAGACGTTTACCTTAAAATTCAGCACAGTGCAGTTTGTATATAGGAAGCACTAATAGAGCTGTAAGAGTGGCAGCCAGCTCTGTGAAGACAAATAGACAGGATATATTGCTTAATTTGAGCTTTTTCCACTGGATATAAACATGTTTAGCCTTTGAGACACTTTAAAACAGTCTCGAGCTCTGAAATAGCATCAGGTTGGTACAATAACATAACAAGGGCATGAACAGAGATGATTCCAGAGAGGATTTCAAGATTCAACATCATGGCTCTTTGTTCTTCAATGACTTAAAATGAACATGGGATGGTGAAATACTGCACTGCATTGCTTTAAGATGTAAATAGTGCTGTGGTTTATTCACAACACATAAACTAAGACATTAATCAAACACGCATTATAGGAATAATTCAGATTTTCTGTGTTTAATGATGCAAATTAGCCAGTATTTCTAAGCCGTTGCATTGAACCGCATACAATAATTCACAAAATAGAGTTAGGGGTGTAAAAGTGCTTGGTTTGAAGCTCCAAAAACTAGAAAATTTGTGTAGTACACATAATACTTTTTTTTTCTTTTACAATGTTCATTACTTTTGCAGAGTTGAATTTCCTTTATTTTAATTCAATTTTCAGTAATTAAATTACCAATGTTTGAATGATGCAACTTTTTGTCTGTATGTTCTCGTAATGGGAATATGATACAAATAAAGGGTTTAAAACTTCATTAAATGCATGA
This sequence comes from Hypsolebias martinsi, assembly GCA_031762355.1. Taxonomy (NCBI): domain Eukaryota; kingdom Metazoa; phylum Chordata; class Actinopteri; order Cyprinodontiformes; family Rivulidae; genus Hypsolebias; species Hypsolebias martinsi. The sequence goes on along the minus strand of JARVGQ010000760.1, from coordinate 17,270,311 downwards.
TGTTTACCGGTAGTTTTCAAGAATCAGACTATGTTACCAATATATCTATTGGCTTTAAAAAATTGCTACTCTGGATTTGTTTTTCCAGTTTTCTTATCAGACCAGAAAAATACAAAAAGCTCATTTTTGATACTTTATAAGACACTGTTGGAAGCCTGGAAACACCTAAACTGATATCTTTATTCATTTATCAAATATCGTTTATATTGTGAATCTTATGTAAAATTGAACCCTGGTTCGGATTTCTGCTCTTCAATCTGTGTTAGTTAAGAAGAATAAACCCTTTATAACACAGAACGCTCAATATATTACACCTGTGGACATTAGCAAAGCAGTATGAAGTTAGAATTACTCATATTTTGTTTTCAGTAGGGAATGTGAGCAGGAAAAAAAATATGCTTCTAGGTACTTAGTATGTAATAAGGACAAGAAGTCACATTTCCATATTAGAGAACTGAGCAACACTGACCGCCCCACCCCCATCCCAAACAAACAAACAAACAAACATGCATCCATTTTCAATGTGTATAAAATACATATATAACAATCACAATTAAAGTTTCTTTTCTGTAGTCCTCTACCAAACAGAGTCGCCTTTACTGAAATTTAAAAAAATGGCATGAAACAATTCTGCTTCTGCTCCTGGGTCACGTTCGTTTTAATGTTCAATCTGAGTTTGAACAGTTTCACAAAGACAAGGAACACCTAAAGGATTCTTAAGACAATGGAACGCCGGTAATTGTTTTGGTGTTTTTTTTTTTTTTTATTTTATTATTAAGCTCGGCACAGATAGACATTTAACAAAATTATACAATTTAATGCTGATACAAGCAGCTTGCAAAATGGTCGTGCAGATGAACGAGCAGCTCCCTCAAACAATAATGGATCATCGTCCCAACACGCATGGCTTTATTTACTGTCTCGTCTATAGTCCGTCTTACTGCAGGTTTGGTGATTTTGGCTGATTTGGTTATTGGTCTGTGTGCCTGAACAAGAAAGTGAGCATACAATTTGGTGCAAAAAGAGCCAAACTTTGCTTTAATTTCCATATTGCATCGTTTCACGTGTTTTTTTTTTTTTTTTTTTTTTTAATTCAACACTGAAAAAACGACAAACCAAAAATAATACTCTTGGTTTGGGTTGGCGTTCGAGGCGAGCTACAGCTCAGTCGAGCGTGCCTTAGCTTGCAGCAGTGGGCGTCTCCCTCTTTTTTCTCTCTTACTCATTTTGCTGCATGCTGCCATTTTACTGCTCCTGACTGGCAGGCGAGAGGGCGTGGTTGGTACCGGCGGCAGCCATGATGGTGGAATCACCGCAGCCACTCTTGAGGAGCAGCTTCATCATCAGCACCAGTTTCCACGTTGGCCTGCATCTTGGTTTGGGACAAAGGTCTGAGCGGCACGTAATCTCACCAGGTGCATGGCACAACAACAAATAAATTGACTTATTATTTATTTTTTTTATGCATCTTATTTTTGCACAAATTTACATATAATTTTTTGACGACCCGCTTAAGTGTCAACATTTACAGATTTTAATTCAAAATTTGTATTGTACTTTTAGTGCCTCTTCCTTTTCATTTAATGACGTTGCGTAATCTGTTTAATGTGCATGGTGAAAGAAGTCTGTCGTTTATTGTGCATCCCACAAGTTAAAACAAAAAGTGAAAATGCACAAAGCTGCACACAAACCAAAACTGTTTCGCTCCCCCAATGAGACGCAGCGCGAAAATTTGCAAGAAAAAGAGAAGATTTCGAGTTTACTTACTGCAAATGAGACAATTTCAAACAAATATCCAGTTGGAGCACAAGTCCTGCCACCTTGTTTCCTTCACTGAAATGACTGCAACACAATCACTGAAATGAACAGGAAGTCTGGGCAGTCAATCCAACATTGTGGTCTCTTAAGACCGCATGTGTTTAATGTGGTCGCACCCAAACTCTGCTCCACTTCTCCACCTCCAACTCTGAAAATTAAAAAAGGGATGAAGAAAAAACCTGCTTTCCATAAATAACCAAAGCGCCTAACCAACTACGTTTAGGGTCAAAGTTCACTATAGCTCCTTAGCAACACTGGAGCAACAAGCAACAAAGGTGTCTAGACAGGTCATGGTACCCCTCCCTTCCCCCCCTAAGCAATGCCATCCTACCTACCCCAACACCCCCCACCCCCTTTGGCTTCTTCCGGAAGGAGGTGTCAGCAGCAGCCAAGTACAGGGTAAACAGGGCAGGGTGGGAGGGGGGGTGGCCTTTGGTCCGTATGGGGTCACATCAAGCACCTCTACCCTCCACTGATCAAAGATGGAGGATCCTCCATGCCAGAGCTCCGGTCAAAGGGGGCCAGGTCAGGAGATGAACCCTGCATTTCTGTAATCTAGACGTGTCCAGACCCAATTGTCTTCTTTCACAACTCAAAACAGACCCTTCCGGTGCTGCTGATTACATTAGAGAGGAACAACCTTTTTTTTTTTTTCACAGGGGGCACCCAGACAAAAGAGGCGCTTGGAAGCTCCTCGCCATCTGGTCCCCAAAATAACAGAAAAGATCCCAGGGAAGGAAGAAAAAAGAAAAGAAAGTAAGAAAAGCCCAGCAAGCCTTAAATGAAAGAAACTCTGTTTGAATAGATGGGATGGCTGGACCGATAAGCAAACATACAGTAAAGCCTCACGTTTACGCAGAGCTTGGAAGACAATTTACATCTGCAAATAAAGCAGCATGCGTGAGCTTGGACATTTAACACTGTTCTACGAATGCATCATCATTATCATTTAGGCTTATCTGTACTGCACCTACATGACAATTTTGTGACAGAAATTGGCTTTAAAGTGCTAAATATGTGAACATTCAGATTTTTTTAAACATTGAAGTGAAAAGCTAATTATTTGAAGCATATTAATTTTTTTCCACAGAGCTGGAAAAAGCCTGTATATGTTAATTGTCATAAGATTTGCAACTTCAAACACACTTTGTATATCTGCCTAAATTGCACGCCTGTTTTTGCCTACCACATCGTTGCATACTTTGTTTGCGGGTGTCACAAACTTATTTTATGTGTCCGTTTATCGTTAAGGATGCATTTGCTGGTGAGTTTATGTGCAGTTTGTGTCACGTTGAAAACTGCAGAATCCAAGCAGAGGAATGCAACAAACAGGAATATAACTTTGAAGAAATGTCCTGAATGTGCACAAATTCAAGCAGGGCTGCAGTGATTAAGTTGTCCGTCTTTGCCATAAAAGTCTCTTTTTGATTTATCAGAATTGTGCAATCATAAGTAATTGCTGAGTTCTTTTAAATAAAAGCCCTAAAAATAACAAAACAACCAGCTTATTGGCTTCTTTTGAAGATTATGTCTAAATTAAAATCCAGCACATCTCTGTTCAGTGTAATAACGGGGTCTGCTCACCTCAGTAACCTCTCACAGTTAAAGAAAGATGCCCTATATTACCAAATAATATATAACCTGGGATATCTGAAGCTCTATTTAGCTAATGCTGATTATTTGGTCTGCTATGCATGGCCCGTTTTTCTCCCAGTTTAAGCTCACGAGAAAATTTGGTAAATAAACGAGCTCATTAGTGGCAGAGGTGATGCTGTCCTTGTTCTTGAGTAGATTTGTTAGGGAAAAAAATGGTGACTGTGCAGCATTAAAAGTTGCATGTCCTTTAGGAACCAAGCCATGTTGATGGAAATGTCATAAAAAGCTCCAGATTTATATTCAGAAGTAAACTGAAATAAGTCAAGTGTGCAATGAAAGTACAAAATGTGCATCAAATAATGTCTGAATTGCAATTTTCTAAATAAAAACAACTTGATATCTTTAAACTCTCCATAAAGCAGGACTATCATGAACTCGCAAAAACAGTTTTTAAATTAATGCACCCTTCTACTATTTAGACTAATCATTTTTTTATAAGCTAAGAGCAGAATTATAAATGAACATCTTTCTAGAACTGGTTTAATAAATAAATCAAGCTATAAATTTTATTGTTAGTGTTTGTACTTCCTATGTTTTCTGCAAAGACAAGTTAAAGGTTTAACTAAAATTGTTGCGGTTTTGAAGCCGATTTTGAAAAATTGCTGTAAATCCTATTTTGGCAAAAAAATAAGCCGAGCACTCATTTATTAGATAATTTACAAGTGCTTTATTATTAAAATTTTTTTTTTTTTTTTACAGTACATGTATATGAAAAAGAATCAGTCTCATTCAGCTTTAAATATGTAAACTAAATAAAATGTTAAATAATTTTTACCACGGCTCCCCTTATAGATGCTAATAAATAGTTTATATATGTTATTAATTCCTCTATAAACACTTTATAAATCATTAATAACTGCTTATTATGCATTAATTAAGGGTGACAGAGA
>JARVGQ010000760.1:17251064-17265658 GCA_031762355.1 Hypsolebias martinsi | reverse complement strand
TATCATAAAAAATAGGTTTACTTAGTCTGAAATGTTTAATATAACAACTCTAGATTAAATATATAGGTGAACAGATTTGGCAAGAGACTGGTCAGTTTGGTTTCTGTCACCCTTAATTAATGTATAATAAGCAGTTATTAATCATAAATGGTAGCAATAAGGTATAAACGCAAGAAACAAATACATTTATTAGCTGATGTTTTATTCACGCCTAGTCCAAAACGGTTATGTTTCAAAAATCCAGGACTTGCTTTATAAATATGATTGAATACGAATGACTTTATGCTGGTGGGTTTCTTGACGGCTATATTCTGAGTGGAGTGGAAATTACTGTCAGTGTATTAAAAGCTCTGCTTCAGCACATGACAACGAGCTCCTCTCATCCCTGCTGAAACATCCTGATGTGTTCATCTGGGCCCTTTACAGGGGAGGCAGTTTGAATCTAAAGAAAACCAGAGGCTTGGTGGGTAAAAGTTAAATTGTAAAACACAAACAATTTCAAGCGGTTGAATGATTTTTCTTCATTCTTTGTTAACTTAGACAATACTTCTAGGCATGAAAAGGATTGATTAAACAACCCAAATAAGGCCTGACTCGCACCAGAGCAGAAAAGTAATTATTGCGTTTGGCTTTTAGACACATCGGTTGCACGAAGTGTGCAAACTTCTGAATGCTAAGAACATAAAATGTGTTTAACCCTTCTGCAGTGGTGCAATAATGAATGTTACAATGTTGTTTTTCATTCACTCAGGTGACTTAACTGTTGTTATATTCATGAACCGCTTTGCATGTTTTTCTTCTGCTTGTGAGAAACAGGACAGGCAGTGAAAACATACTCAGTGGAGCAAACTCCTCATCCAGTATGCACATGATCATACATCCACTGACGACTCCCATACTCCAAAAAACATCTTGTGTGTTACAGAAAAAGAAATGCAAGACATCCAAAAGTTTTTTTTTTTTTCCCCCACTTGCAGAAATGAAATGACAAATATCTTCCAGGTACTGTGAAATAAATAGTACAGAATAAAAGCTGTTTTTATTCCATTTTTTTCACAGTCTCGGTTCCCCTTTGCTGTCATTAAAAATTCCTTCAACCAATCATGCACTTTTTATATCTTCATCCATGACCCTGTAGGGCTGTTTTGACACCGGGTTAAATAACCACAAATTGAACTGAAACATGTATGGGCAAAGTTCCTGCATTTATCATACACAAGCATGCCATCTGCAAAAATACACTAAAAGGCTCACTCTCATTCAAATGACAACATTTGCTGCATGTTTGGAGGGTTTTTTTATGCTTTGTAAGAATATTCTTTCAGGCCGAGACCTCAAAAGACCCTTTCAGGGCTTTTGGGTTTCCCTTTACTGACACGATGTCAATGGTTAAAAATGGCAGCATTTAGCGTCTTTATTTCAGAGCTCCGTCCTTCATTTAGATGTGTTAACACAATTTTTGGCAAAGAAATGTTTGATCTCATAACAGTTTTTCAAAAGCAACCTGCTGTAAACTGGTTGGGGGGGGGGACCCCAAAACAGTCCAGGCATTGTTTTACAGTCCTCATTAATAACCTCAGATTTTAATGATTTTCAGTTGTTTTATTTTTGTATGAAGATTTTGAGGACTGGACTGAGTCTTGCTGATGTGTGCTGAAGTTAAATCTAAATATCCATCAATTCATCCATTTTCTTTCTCTTATCCGTGGTTGCGTTGCACATGCAACAGGTCCAGAAGGGTAATCCAGACATCCCTCTCCCCAACAACCCTTGCCAGCTCCTCCTGGGGGATCTCAAGGCATTCCCAGGCCAGAGAATATATATAATTCCTCCTCAGGGTCTTTTTTTGAGGCTTACTTTCAGTGGGACATGACCAGAAAACCTCCCAAAGGAAGCGCCCAGAAGGCATCCCAATCAGACTCTCGAACCACCTTAACAGACGCCATTCAACACGGAGTAGTGGCTCCGCTCCGAGCTCCCTCTGGATGACTGAGCTCCTCAACTTACCAGGCTGAATCCAGCTACCCTACCATGAGGAAGACCATTTCAGCTGCTTTTTATTTGTTCTTTCAGCTACGATTCCCTTTCACATGACCGTATAGGTGAGGAAGCAAATTGAGAGATTTGCCTTTTAGCTTGGCTAGTTTTTTTTTTTACCATAACAGACTGGAGCAACACCCTCATTACTGCAGATGAAGTATCATTCAAGTCATCTCCTGCTCTCTCCTATGAACAAGACTCTCAGATACTTGAACTCCTCTGCTTGAGGTAAGGAATCACCCCCGATCTGGAGGGCGCTTCCTAGTCTTTCTGGTTAAATCTAAATAACAAAAACAATTTATAATTCCAGCCACCACAGAGTCGTTGCACATATGTCTGCTGGGGGTTGCGCAGAACTGGCAGGCACCAGCTCGGTTTCACAGCAGACGGATATGTGAAGTGAGTGTGACGCACATGGAGGGCAGGTGGTGCCAGTCAAGTGAAGTACACGAGTGTAGTCCCAATCTGCAGTGTCCCAACTACATGATTAGTCATTTACTATGGCAATCTTCAAATGACGTCATCAGATCTTATAGGATACTCATTATTCGTTGCAACAGACAAACTGGAAATAGGGCTCAATCCTATGGAGACATGAGAGATGTGTTCCGGGGGGGACTCGAATCACTGTGTGAAACCAACAAGAACCAACATGACACCTGGTGTTTAACAGCTATACTGGGATGTTTCACACTGCTGAGCACAATGTTGAGGAATGCTGCTTTATTGTTGTGCACATTGGAAAACAATGAGAACTATATGCTTTCCCACAAAAAAAATAAATAAATGAACAAACTATAGACTAAGAATGTTTAGTTATTTTAAAGTAAAAAATAAACTGGATTTGGGGTGCAAGAAGTTTAGGAGAATTATTTTTGATGAATATTGAGATCAGTTGTGTTAAGCCCATAATTCCCATCTCTTCCCTTTTTTTCCATCATCAACATACTTTCCATGTACCCTATCTTTTGACTTTGAGCTTTAGTGTTTACTAGCATGTATTGAATATTCCAAAAGTGAAGTCAAAATCTTACTTCTAACCTACAAAGCTCTCAACCACCTAGCTGCATCTTATATTCAAGATCTTATTATTCCATATTTTCCTAACAGAGCACTTGGCTCTCAGACTGCAGGTTTACTCATGGTCCCTAGAGTCTCCAAAAGCAGAATGGGAGGAAGATCTTTCAGCCATCAGGCTCCTCTTTTGTGGAACCAACTTCCAGTTTATGTCTGTGATGCTGACACATTGTCCAGTTTTAAGACTGGGCTTAGGACTTCACTTTTTGATAAATCCTATAGTTAGGGTTGGCTTGTTATGCTGCTATAGGCTTAGACTACAATTGACTTCATTTCCTTAAATGAATTGTTAAAATTGAATAGCTTTCATTTTATATTATTCCTATTTTAACGTGATTCTTGACCTGCCATTTTGTATCTGTTCCTCTCAAACCTAGCCGGTTGAAGCAGATGGTCGCTTGTCCTGAGCCTGGTTCTGCTAAAGGTTTCATCCATGAGGGAGTTTTTTTTCTTTCCACTGTCACCTTCGTGCTTGTTCAAGATGGGAGTTCTGCGATGAAGTTAAATTCAAAGCAGTCTGCTCCTCAGATCAATAATACTAAATTATTATTTTTAAATATGAATGTTTCTGTTCAGTGCCCTGGGATGGCTTCTGTTGTGACTTGGTGCTATATAAATAAACTGAATTGAATTGAATAACATGTGGTTATTTTGTCATTCATTGCAATCCTTCACTGATATTGTGCACATTAATGCTACAATTAAGATACATTTAGGGTTGTTTTTGCAGTCCAGACACAATCCAATGTTAAATTGCTGTCTGACACTGTGATATAAAGAACAATTAAGCAATTCAAATAAATAGTCATACATTTGGTAAATAAAAACTACTAACATATTACAAGTTCGATAATAATTTATTCTTAAACAGGCTAAATTCTGAGTTCAAACACTTTAAATAGTTGAAAAACAAGTGAATCATAAAATATTTTTGCTCCAATTTCACAATTTGGATAGACTTGATTATTAAATTTTTTGATTTTAAGGATGGGTATTATGATCTTTTTTCACAAGTTTATAACAACTAAAGTGGTTCCAGAGCTGGTAAAAAAAATCACTTGTGTGCTTGCTAGCTAAAAACCTAAAAACAGCCATTTGATGACTTTATTTGTGTTAACATAGTGTTTGAACTAGGGACGCACAACACTTACATTATATTTTAATGTGGCAAGAACAATATCAGTTGAATTAAACCCACACTTGTATGATTTTTCTCTTTGTGCACTGTTCGTACGAGTTTCAAAATGGGTTTTAGCAATCTGGTCACCAACGTAAACCATGAAGGACAACGAGAGTCCAATGGATGAGCCAAATGCTATTGTGATGATTTATTGCATCCCTATTTTAAAACTGATTAGTGATTGAAACTTTTTTTAATAAGATGACAGTGTTAGTATAAATTTCTATGTAAACCAATTGTCTTAATATTATCAGCTGTTTTATAAACGTGTTGTTTCAACTCCAACTGGAATTAGTAAAACACCCATTAGTGATAATAATGTAAGTTGCAACTGTTTTTCATAAATCTAGTTTACAATAAGGATCAATGGTGCATTCACAATGCAACTGAAAAACACCTAACTGAAAAGTGAAAGTAGTTTAGTGCATGTCCACTGATGCAATAACGTCACATCAATGCTGGACCTTGGTTTTGTTTTTATATTCATAAAATATCAGGTCTTTCTTGTAAATGACTCCCCGAGGATTAACCTGTCTAGATAAAGGTTGAATGAATGAAAATGTAACTTCTCTATTTAAAGAGAACTGGCCTTGCTGGTCTCTCCATAACGCAGCATTCTGTTATGAGTGTTAACGACAAGTTGGCAACTCAAAGTTGTGAAAAACTGCATATTTTTCTTGCTGTCTAACTTATTTATGAGTGTTTGCAATAAAGCAACGAACAAGCCATGCATCCAGATTTTGAGAGGCCAATTTTTAAAAATCACAACCTGTTTTTGTGTCCCTGGCTAGCTAAAGTGCTTTCATGTTGCACCTGCCTCCACCTGCTTTGTGCCTTCCTTGGAAGCCGCTGACAAGTTAATTTACTGAAGTGAACTTTTGAAATGAGAATGAGAAGACAGCCCACTTTTGTTTTGTTTTTTTGTTTGTTGCTAATGACTAATCATCACTGGCATGGTTTTTAGACAAATGATATTTGGCAGTGTGGCCTTGGGTGTTTTCCGTGTAAAGAGTGCTCCTGGGCAGGTGTCAGTGCAACTCAAACACTTTAGAACTATCCATCCATCCATCATCCATCCATCCATTATCCATCCATCCATGCATGCATCCATCCATCCATCCATCCATCCATTCATCCATTCATCCATTCATCCATTATCTTTACCCACTTCTTCCTTTTCAGGTCACAGGGATCACTGGTGCCCATGTCCAGTTATCACTGTTAGAGAGGCAGGGAACACCTGGACAGATCTCCAGACCATCACAGGGACACATAGAGACAAACGAGATAAACAACCATTCACTCTCTCACTCACACCTAGAGCCAATTTAGAGTTACCAATCTGCCTAACATACCGGTACATGTTTTTTGGTCTGTGGGAGGAAACCGGAAATAGGAAATTTATATTGAGATTTTTTTTTTTTTTTTTTTTTTTAACGATTAAGTGACAAGACTGCAGGCTCATGCAGTGACTCATGCAAAGAAACTGAGCTTTTGCTTTGTTGGTTAAAACAGAAAAACTGGTTCATAATATGGCAATGACTGAATTCAGCACATGAAATATTGCAAAGAACAAAATGGGGAATTTTTAGCACGAGTTTTCAGAGCGGCCGATTTAGAAAATAAAAATAAAACGCATTTTTACACTGTTATAACTTTATAGAAAAAAGATGTTTGCCCGAGTCATAAAAATCATTTGGATATTGTTCTGAACATAACAGTTTGAATGAGCATCACAAAAACAGCAGCAAAAACATCACTCGTTCAGTTTGAAAACCACTGTAAAGTGTAAAAAACAGTCTGCAAAAACCCAATTTCATTAAAATACATAGACATAATAACAAAATTTGGGTTTAATTATAAATTTTACTTTGTTTGTCAAATTTGAAAATTTGACCACTTTTTCCATATTGTAGGGATCATAAAGCACTGATTATTTCTCAATATTCACAATTTCCTCATGTGCAGTTTGACAAGACTCCCAAAGCATTTATCAGGAATTATTTTGTTGCAAATAATGCTTTAAGTTATTTAAATACTTAACAAATACATATGATGATGTCAGATTTGGGTTGACATTAAAAAATAAAACATCACTCATGTCACTCCTCCATGGCATGTAGACTCAAACACAAAGCTTTTCAGCTGATCACTTATTTTATGTTTTGTTGACGTTTTTAAAAGGATAGAGTTAAAAACTGTGACTGTTTGTTCATGTAATGAGAAAGCCACTTGTGACTCATTCTGTAACCACAGGGAATTTGACGAGATATGACTGAGAAAAATCAACTGGTGACCTTGATGTCTTTTTTCTTTAACGTATGACACGTAAAGTAATGTAAACATCATCACTGCTGACAAAATTCTGCAGCTATTGGAATGTAAAAAAAAAAAAAAAAAAAGAAGCAGCAAAAAGTGCTTCAACTATAGGCATTGTTAGAATTTGAACAATTCCAGTTCCGATTCCGATTCCAGTTCCGATTCCAGTTCCTAACGATTCTCAATTCCGATTCTTTCTTTTTTTTTTTCACTGACTTTTTTATTAATTTTTTCCCTTTATACAAACAAATAGGAACCTGTGGGTACAAAATAGTCGTACACATGGCTTATTTAAACAACATATTTAAACAAAAACAAAAAATTCCCATTCACTTCTATCCAGGTCACTGCCCTATGTCTGAACACTACATCCTTACCCCTGGCAAGAGGGGAGCGCACATTTTAATAAATAAATAAATAATTCACCTGAAATATTATTGTAAATTTTGAATTTCCCAGTAGAGTGATGAAGAGAACAACTTTTCTAGTTTCAAGCACGACATAAGGTCATATAGCCACTGTTTATGAGTTGGAGGAGCAGCACCTTCCATTTGATCACCATTGCACTTCTAGCTAACAAGGAACAAAAAGACAACACCTGTCTTCTAGAGGCTGTAAAGGTAAATCCTCACCACAGATGCCAAAAAGAGCCAGGAGAGGGCTACACTGTAAAAATTATTAGGGTGGTTTAACTTAAAAATTTAAGTTCAATTGGTGCCTTAAAAACATAGGTGAACTCAACTTAAGATGAAGCTTTTTTTTTTCAACTTATAAAAGTAAGTTATAAAAGTTGTTCAATTGATGATAATTTATTGTTTCAATTTAATACTATGAGTTGAAATGACTCATAAAACACTATTCCTTCCAAAAAAAAAAAAAAATTGATTGCTCTCATCAAGGAAACTTACACTTACAGGTGTATGCTTTAAGAACTCATGTAGTTAAGTTATACCAGTTGTCTAATTAATTTCTACTTGTTGTTTGAACTTGATACTCCTAAGTTAAAACAACTCACAAATTTACACAAGAAAACTATATTTTTCTTGTCAGCATAACATATGCTTATATATCCTTTCAACTCACATTTTTAAATTAAAATAACTAATTACATTCAAATCAATTGCCTTTTCAAGTTATGATAACTCGTGTTTTTGGGGCAGCAATTGAATTTAAAATTGTAATTTAAGTTTACAAACATCATCACATTGAATCCCCTTTCTCCACTAATAATGGCTAATTCACCAGTTTCCTTGAAAAAACAATTACACAGAATACACTTACAACTTCACATGTTCAATAACATTTATTTTCCAGACTCTTTCAAATACAGTTTTGGTGTGACCAGCCTTAAAGCCAGTGTAAATCAAAACATTAATCTCAAAGACAAGAATGTTAAAACTATGTTCAACGTGAACCACGTAACCATATTATTATAGTAGAATTTTAAGTCGAAAGCATACATTTTCAGATTGAAAGTAGGTGTTACTCCAACTCTGTGGAATCTGGACAGGATGTGAAAAAGATCTGTCCAGAATTAACCAAGTCTGGGACAGGACCAATATGAACCAGTGTAGCCTCAGCAATTTTGCATTTGTCAAAGTATGGGGTGATTTCTCAATAGATACAAGACAGTTTGCTTTTGGAGAAGTGGGCTCTATGTACCACTTTAAATTGAATAAGACAATGGTGTGCACAAAGAGGAGTTGTATTAACAAGTTTAAGTAAAGAAGCCCATGTCTCATCTGGAATGGTCATGCCCAAGTCCTCCTCCCATAAAGTTTTGAGTTTGGGTGAGGACGTCTCTGTCATGTTTGGCATTAGATTGTAAAGCCATGAAATCAGCCCTTTACAGGTTGGGTTCAATAGAAAGATGGTTTCCAGCAGTGTAGGCTCTGGTAGAGAAACTTAAGCCCTATTCACATGGGATTAGTTTTACCTAGGGCACATGCTATATGTAATATTTACGGAGATTGTCTGTGTTGTCAATCCCATGCGAATCGGCCATGTCAGTAATATGTAAAGTAAAAATTCTCCCGCAAATTACCTACTGTATTTTGCTGAACTCCGAGGTCCTGTAGTCCAATGTGAATAGGCATCTCAGTGATTTGGACAGAAATGGGTGGGATCCATATGTAATGAGACATTTTTTTTGTTTTCGTTTAAGCAAAAATAATTTGGAAAAATATAGAACAAGCTATTTTAAATGAACGTGCTGCTCGCTTTGGCTTTTTAAAATTTATTAATTTTTTAAATGTATTTTTCTTTTTGCTTCAGCTTCTATGCTGTTGTTACTTCCATCACCGCAGATGACAGGAGGTGCGGAGATGCGGGCGTGATCAGCTGACCCATCCATCTATTTTATTTACTCGCTTCTTCCTTTTCGGGTAGCGGGAGCCACTGGTGCCCATGTCCAGCAGTCATGTGTGCGAGAGGTGGGGGACACACTGGACAGGTCGCAAGTCCATTTCACCCGGTGTTGGGGAGTAATTTATTGATTACAAGTGGTTTTTAGGTAAAACTAAACCCGTGCGAATAGGGGTAAGCCTGAAAGATGGGACTGAGCAAAATCTCTGGCATATAAATATCTGAAAAAATGGGATTGTGGTAGACCATACTTATTGCTAAGTTGTTCCAATGATGCTAATTTCTTCTCTATGAAAATGTCTTTAAAATGTGCAAGACTGCTCTGATTGCGATTCCGATTCTTTTAAGAGGCAGGGTCAAAAACATTTGCATGGTTTTAAATGAGCTAGCATGCTTTCTGGATGAAACAGTCTGAACTTCTCTATGAATTTTAATCCTATGAACGTTTTACTTTTTTGAACTTTACTATGAATTTCACACAGCGCTGTTTTTTACTTGTATATAAATATCAAAGCTATGAGCTTGAATATGAATGTTATGAATTTTCTTTTCACAAGGATAAACTATCACAAGAGAGCTTTATTTTTAAAAAAAACCTCATGAAAAACAAAACATTTACACATATCTATTGTCTGTTGCGGCAGCCATGTTACTGAGCTCCCAGTGACAGGCTAACATCGTGCAGAATATCATCCTATCAAAAAAGAACAACTTGAACAACCCAATCTAGATTAACAGCAGGTGCAGTATAAAATCAGAGGAGGAAAATGATTGTATCTGCCTTCTCGAGCAGTATGCATGAGCATTCTGGACAGATAATGTCTCCTGCGGTGGAGAACACATGTTCATGGAGTAGCACATCATGGAGTCTGGTCAACTGCCTGGCTAACGTTAGCAATTTCTGGTTGTAAGTCTATGAAAAATACATGGGCTAACGTTAGCAGGGTAGAGGTAGTCCTCGGGTTACGACAGTCTCGAGTTACGACGTTTCGTAGTTATGATGCATCACCCTTATTCGCATTACGCGGTTACGTCGGTTACACGTCATTTTTACGTTGTTTTTAGGACGTTAAACGTCATAACGCGGCAGCGCGGCAGTGCAGCAGCGGAAGAATACAGTACGTAGTGCAGCGGTGGAGGAATACAGTACTGTACGGTGGAGGACGGCATCACTAGCATGCTAATAGGCCATTAGCTCTTCATTAGCCCTTCATTATGGCTCCCAAAACGCAAGGAGGACTCTTCTGATGGCAGTGCATCGAGGAAAAGGAAGGCCATCACCATGGACTTACGTCGAAAGTCGGTTTACGCGCTTGGTAAAACAGGTATGTCGTATGTATTTACGTACGTTCCGACTTGCGTCAAATTCTGTTTACAACGCCGCATGAGAACGGCTCTACGTCGTAAGTCGAGGACTACCTGTATAAATCAGTAACTTGGTCACAAATAATGCTCAAATGTTTGCCTTTCAGACTGTCCTCCATCGTCACATTGCTGTTTCTTGTTTTTACTTCCATAGAAATAAAACCTTCACAATGTCTAGCAAAAGGGCAAAGGGAAAGACCACAAAGAAGCGCCCTCAGCGCGCCACGTCCAATGTATTTGCCATGTTTGACCAGTCCCAAATTCAGGAGTTCAAGGAGGCCTTCAACATGATCGACCAGAACCGTGATGGTTTTGTCGACAAAGAGGACCTTCACGACATGCTTGCCTCATTGGGTGAGTAAAACTCTCTTAGGAAGTGGTTAAAAACTTGAAGTATAGCTTTTTGGGTGGAATGGGAACATGTTTTATAAGAATACGTTCATGCGCCAAATAACTCAGCGGTTTGTCAGCTCTGGTTGCCATTAAACAAATGCAACACTTGGATGCAGATGTTAATTTTTATTAGCAGGAGTGGTCACACCTCAGGTTTTCTTTTGCAGATGATTGGATGAGCGATAAGACAAGCTCACTAGTTTATACAAGGCAGAAAACTGACAGCATCAACAAATACCTTTGTTGAAAAGCAGTCCAAACATGGTTGTGTTGACATTTCAGCTCGACCTAAGATTAAATAAACTCTCAAATGTATCAGTGTCACAAGTTTGAGAAATTGATCCAAATGGCTGGTTTGGTCGAGCATAACCGTTGTAGCTCCATTTCTGAGTTTGTACCCCTCAGCACACAGAGTGCATGCATCCAGCTACTGGCAATGAGAGGTTTTAGTGGCACATTGCTTGACTGGACTCCTACATTAAAACAGTTTTTAAATCACAACTTTTGTTATAATAAAAAAATATGGATGGCATCAGAATTTTTTTTATGAATAGATTTCATTTTCTGTCATTTGTTACCTTCAACTTGTAATATAATAGCTGTAATTGAAGCTTTACGTTTGAAATCTAACTTCTGGCTTCTCTGGATATTGGTGTAATAAAAACTGTAGTTTAAAGTACTGAATCAAGTGGAAAAGTTCTGCAGGCAGATAAAACATCCAGACGGCATAAAGTGCTTCATGCAAAATGCCTCATAAAGATAGGTTTATATAATAGTTCCCTTAAATGATGTTCTTTCTTTTTAAGGGAAAAATCCTAGTGATGACTACCTGGAGGCCATGATGACGGAGGCTCCTGGGCCAATCAACTTCACCATGTTCCTGACCATGTTTGGAGAGAAGCTCAATGGCACAGACCCTGAGGATGTGATAAGAAATGCATTTGCTTGCTTCGATGAGGAGGGGACAGGTACATTTGGGTTAACATTTACACCTAGAGTTCACTTCCAACATGTCAGATCAATTAAGGTCCTGGCTGTGTATTTGGTTTAAGTCAGAAGAGCCTCAAAGTAAAATGTGTTTATTCTAGGTTTTAATGCTTATTTACATTGTGCAAAACGCTTTAAATTGACACCAACAGTTCTTCACCAACTTTTCTTTTGTGTGTATTGTTTCCTCAATGACAGGATTGTTTGGTGCAAATGAAAACATTTGTTTTTCTGGTCTTCTCTCTTTAAAAAAAAAAAAAAAAAAAATCTGACCTTAAATGTAGGTTTCATTCAGGAGGATTATCTCAGAGAGCTGCTCACAACAATGGGTGACCGGTTTACAGACGAGGAAGTAGACGAGCTCTTCAGGGAAGCCCCCATTGACAAGAAGAGCAACTTCAACTATGTGGAGTTCACACGCATCCTAAAGCACGGTGCCAAGGATAAGGATGATTAAACGCAACTTGCATAATGATGCGGTCCCCCACCACCACCTCCTTCACTCAGCCATCAGCTAGATCACCGTGCTGCACGTCTCAGCTTTCCTGAAAAGACCCAATTCTGAACAAACCAAAGCAATAAATATTCACTTTTGCTGTGAACTTGTGGTTTTGCCAAATGAGTTTTTTTATAATCTCATGTAAAAATATAAAGTGGCAGGATTTTAGAAGCTTCAAGGGATATGACTTTGCAGTTCGTGTGATCGTGTTAAGCTGAATTTTTACATTTTATATTATAAACTTTTGAAATAAATCCCTCTCTCAGTCTGTATTTTGCTGACATTTTACCTCCCATAAATGACACATGTAACAAAGGTTGCATTTTGCTGTCTTTTTTCTGGTGTCAAACATATTTATGTATTAACGTTTCTCTGGAGTTTGTCTTGGCTCCTCACTGGATTCATTCATGTTCTTACTTGCAGGCTGGATTCTTAGTCTGGTAAATGGTGGTTGAGATGGAACATACTTTACATGTCTTTCATTCAACCTTCGATAAACATGCAAATGCCTTTCGGGCTGTGGAGTTATGTCTGAAGCTTCAATAGTTCTTTAAATTAAGAGATGAGTAGACATTGTAATTAAAGGCAAGAACGCCCAAAGCAATGACCGCGTTCAGTTCCAGTTTATTGCAGTCACAGCTCAGCATTATTTCTATGAAGGCACAGTTCAGAAAAACTTTTCCCAAAATGCTTCAAACTATAAAAACTAGTCAACAGTTGGTATCTCATTTGTCAATCGTGCAAAACCCAAAGCACTTTGCTTTTGTATGATTAACATAACATGGAAGTTGGTAGTAAATATATTCCTGTAAAATAGGAAAACAGTTGTGTAGACACTTTAAAAGGCCTAGCATTCCTTAAAATAATGTTTCAGTATCTGTATAAAAGTGCACAAGTTGCTTCCAATTTTGTGCCAGATGGTTATAAAGCATGGCCTGACAGTGGGCCTCTGTGCATGTTTTATTTACTTTTAAGTTTCTCACATAAGTAAGACTCCCTTTGTCATCCTCACTTTTTCCGTTAGTTGAGAACATGTGAACTTACCAGCTGCCTTCATTCCCACCAGAGTGCTTATACACCCATGTTGTGCACATTTAATTAAGCACGTGTGTTTGCACGTCTGGAGGATGTGTTATTATAACCACTTGGTTCATGCCTCGCATACGTGAGGTGGGAGCTAATGCATTCTGGGTATTCGGCCGCCATGTTTTAGGACACCCTTTAACAAAACAAACATGGCATAAAACACCACATAAGAACAAACATGGACCGCGAGAAACTGAAGATCAAGATTGTGCCATATCCACAAAAGTGTCATGCTGTGCCCGGAGCAGACAATGCGGGGTCTACTTTTATACAGTATATGATGACCATGGCTACTACTACTACTACTACTACTACTACTACTACTGCTACTACTACTCTGCTGCCATCTAGTGGCGGAAATTGGTACTGTTCAATTTTTACAACTCTGCTGCCATCAAGTGGATGAAAGTGGTACTGCTCAATTTTCTTTTAGTCTGAAGGAATGAAAACGGTCATATCTTACGGTACGGTGCCCCCGAGGGGACATGGGGAGGTTTTTTCTTTTACGTTCCCACGCAATAGTTTTGCGTTCCCATGCAAAACCTTTTGCGTTCCCTCGCAAAACCTTTTGCGTTCCCACGCAATATAGTGTTACCTCACAAACAACAGCAACAATGTAACAGACATCCGTATTTGAGTTCCCTTTTGGTCACTACACTTGGTACAACACAGTAGTATGGGGGATTGCGCCAGAGCCATAGAGAGAGAGAGTTGCAACACTCTTTGAACTCGTCAATAGGCGGTCACGTGTGGTTCATGCAGCTCTCAGTAGTTCCAAACAGCTCGTCGCGCTCAGTCAGTTTGAGCAGCTACTGGTGCAACATGACACAAAAATCGACTTTTCTTACTTTGTCCGGCGTTTTTCAGTAATTATTGAGCAGTAACAAACTGATTACTTAACTGATTACTGATTATTTCACGGATTGTGTGTTTTATCAAAGCATTTTTAGACGTGGCAGATGCATTTATCATTACGGTGAAACGAGACTGTAAACACATTTGTTAGAAAAAAAAATGTCTATGCAATACAATAATCATTATAGCCATGCCAACAGTTTTTTATAATGTTACACTCATAAAAAAAACAACAAAACAAGAGTAACACTTATAAAGCTATTTCTGATGTTCTCTGCATGACAAAGCTCCACCTTGTCCTCCATGCCAGCAGTTCAGATCTGCTCTCCAGCTCACCTTAGATCATCTGGGATGAATTCTTCTTTTGTGCACATTACACACACACACACACACATATATATATATATATATATACAGGTAGTCCTCGAC
>JARVGQ010000760.1:17217407-17230746 GCA_031762355.1 Hypsolebias martinsi | reverse complement strand
AGTAATCTTTCACTTTACAATTAGTTGCTCTGAACTGAAGTACAAGAGGTTGCCGCTACGGTTACAGCTCAGTGTCGCGATGGTATTAAAAAATATTGTGATGGTATTAAAAAGGTATTAAATTTAACTCAAGAATTTCTGTATATACCCTGTACAAGCAAGTTTAGTGCATCCAAACAGCTAGAACACCTTGTTATTGCTAAACCACTGTAGTATTGAATTTTGCAGGTATTTGAGATAAATTACAAACATCTGAAACTGACTCTGAGAGAACTTTGTGAGTTTAAGGGGGAAAAAAATCAAGTTTAAACTGAGAGACACATCTCTGCTAAAATCTGGGGCATATAAATATTCATATTTTAGTGACATTATTGTTTAATTATAAGAACAAAAGCAGCAGATGCAGCATGTCTCATCGTGACAGGCTGAGCGCGCTCCCGCGGCAACGCTGTCTCCTTAAAAGACCAGAAGTTTAGTCGTGTACGCAAGTTGCACGTCTGTACAATGATTAGGCCTTTTGCGATAAACAATAAATCAATCGCATGATAAATGAAAATGATCAACCTCATGTTCATTTACCGACTTTATAGTTTCTTTGTGTCTCTCTCTTTCTACTGAAGACATGGCTCAACCCCGGTGCTCTTCACTGATCCCTCCTTTTCTCTTTAAAATCTGTTTTAACTCTTCAAAATCGCATTTTTGGATCGTTAAAAACAGCTAAGCTACGAGCTAAACTAACAGACCGACCTCGGGAATAAACCTCCCTCTAGATGTGAGCAGTATGCATCAAATATAATATTGTGATATTTCAGAGCATTCTGACAATAACAATTAATTTTGTGATATCCCCAAAACAAACAAACAACAAAAAAGAAATCTTATTTATTTGACAAAATTAACTTAATATGTTGCTTTGCAGTATTACCGGTATATATTAAAAAAAAAAAAAAAAATGGGTTCATTTTACTAAAATTACTTTATTTAAAGGTATTCAGTCTCCCAAGTATAAAAATAAAATTGGTCCTTCTGTTATTTAGATTGAAATAGTCTGCACAAAATATAGATCAACAAAATCCACCACAAAAACTATTGTGCAGGTGCAGTTCCCCCAAAAAACTAAAAGGAAGCTTAAGATCTGTTGAGGATGAATGTAACATACAACAACACATACAATATGTTGCCTTTAAATGAGATATAACTTCCAAAACTTATGACAAGCTTCAGCTGAGCCTGAAGATTGTTGGTATATCTCAGCTTCCTCTGTTCCTGCAGGAATGAGTCAGTTTCTCTGACTGCTCTGTCTTTGATCACCTGCCTCTTTTCTTGGTCCATGGACGACTGTGGAACTCAAGAGACAGTTGAGCTGCGTGTGTTTGTACCGTAGTGTAGAGCGGGGTGATGGGCGGAGGGAGAGATAACTGAGCTGTCAGTACCCACAGTTTAGAGCTGGGTGGAGAGACAGCTGAGTTCCATGTTTCTTGTTTTTAGCTTTTTAGCTAGCTAGTATTGCGTGCAGCAAGTTAGCATTACTCCAATACCAACAGGTGGATTTGTTGGGGGGGGTGCGTAGTTTGGTTTGGTCGTTTGGCACGCTCAGTGCTGTTAAGGAGGCGGGACACCCCGCTTGTATAAGGGGAAACACTGACGTATTTATGTCATGACATTAGCATACCATGATATCATTTATTTTCCTGGGCAAGCCTCTTTTTTTACCGGTATTATAGTGAACGATATGATATGGCCCAGCCCTACCTCCATCTTCTCGAAGCACAAAAATTCATGGTTAAAACCCATGCCTTCGTGTAAAAAGTTGTTTTTCTCTGCTAAAAGAAGTTGAGAACTTGTTTACTGATTTTTTTTTTTTTGTTTTTGTTTTTTTGTTAGAAGCTTTTTGTGAAACATGCTATGCTAAAAAGCTCAAATCACAGAGCATCCGCCATGTCGCCATGTCACCATGTCAGCCCATGTCATGTCAAGGGCCCTACCTCCCATTTTTATTGAAGAAACACTCAACTATCCATCCTTTGGTTCAAACAGTCTTATACTGCCATGAGGTGTTCAGAATGGTACTACATGCCAAACAACAGCATTTCTTCTAAAATTTGACAACTATTATTAAATTTCAAATAATATTATCATTTATTGCAATAATTTCTGAGACCATTAATCGCCCAGCAAAATTTGTTACAGTGACAGGCATAATAATGATCACAACGATGCTCCAAACACATTAATGGTTTTATTTTTCTAAATAGTGTACAGTACTTCTATCACAAAATGTTCTTTGCAGCAGGTAGTAAAATAGAACAGTCACACAAACAAATAGAAAATACAAGCTTTCCTACAAACACCACATCTGTGTCTTCAAATCATGAACCCACCATTTGTCCACTTGTAATGTCCACAACAACTAAAGATTAGATTATTTACTTTTACTATAAACCATTAGACATTTTACCCATCAAAATTAACACACACAAACAGTCCCCCAAGCAATATTTAATCCAGTAAGCAAAGATTTTCAACCTAAGAAATTATAGTTGATAGCTGAATCAATGTGGAAACACACCTGAACTTAAACAACAAAATGTCTTATCTTTAATTCTGAGTGTCTTATCGATGACATTTTTTTTAAACTCGCTTTGCATTACTGTAACTGTGCAATAGTTTGGGCTATCAGAAAAATGAGTACTGGTAGTTTTTGAAAGCTGAGAACTTGCACTTTACAGCCAATATAGGTTTATTACTGCAACCTGACTCCTGTTATTGCAGGACATCTTCAAAACATACCCTCTACATCCCTCCTCTCACACAGACACGGCATGAGCAGGTGAGTCCAGCTAGTCAAGTGAGAGACATCTGGGTGTCCCGCACCTCCTCATGATGGACGTGGGACAGTGGGCAAAATACACGTTCACCCTGCCCAAAGCAGGACTGTTGAAAACACACATTTTTTCCAGGTCTTTCATCTTTACTAAAGACGAAAATCCATCGCATTGACAGAGAACTTTAATCCATGTCTGTTTCACTTACCGTATTTTCCGCCGTATGCCTTGCACCGCCATATAAGTTGCATCAGTCCATATTTTTCTAATAAAGTGGAAAAATCCATTAATATTTTGCTTCACCATATACGTCGCATCTATTATGCGTCAACGCTGACGCATCGCGTTTGTTACGCGTCACCGCTGACAACCCGGAAATGTGGGCCAAACTCGGAAATGTGGACTGGTGTTGTGCCAAAAACCGATGGGCCAACAAATGGCAGCCGTGGGAGCATGCACGGGAGGACTTTAACAAGAATTTAACAAGATTAACACTTAAAAACAATTGTTTGTTTGCTTAAAGTTATGTTAAAGTTACGTATCAGTCTAACATTTGCTTAATAAATGCACTTTGATGGTTAAATCAGCTGCATTTAAAAAATAGTTTGCTGCCTCGGTGCTCTATGAACGCGCAGAGGTAGAGAAAAGTGAGGAAGGAACACGGCTCGTTTCTCCAAAAATTAACAAGAACTGCACCTAAACTAGGGGTGGGCGTTATGGCTCAAAAATTATATTGTGATATTTCAGAGCATTATCACGATAACGATAAATTTCGTGATATAACCAAAAAATAAATAAATAAATAAATACAAACAGAAATCACTGACATAACGCTAAACTAGCAGCTTGCAATACAGGTGCGCTAGCTAAAAAGCTAAGAGCAGCTCGAACCTGTCTCTGTCCCCCGAAGGTCGCATTTTTATGATAATGTGAACGACCACACAAGAAAACAGATATGAGAAAAACATCAGAATTGAGCATTAGGACCTGCAGTGTGAACATAGCCTTAGAGAAGGGTTCATCAAAAAGCTAATTTTAGTCATCCAAAGAAATTTCCCTGTAGATCTGTAAACTGTAGCGCTCACCAGTTTGAGTAATTATCATGAATATTATATTAAGTTTGTTGTTTTGCTGTCCTCTTCATAAATTTTGGAATAATTCCTTTGACTTTATCTGTACCTGACTTAATTTGACATTTTTCTAGCTCAAATCCCCACTCCGGTCCTTGGGGGGGCACTGTCTTTCAAGTTTTAAATGTTTTCCAGCTCCAGCACACCTAATTTAAAAGGTTATTTTTTCCTCAGCTTATCATTGAGTTTTGAAGAAGCCCATCCATTTAAATTAGGTGTGTTGAAGCAGGGAAACATCCAAAACACATGGGTCAGTGGCCGCCAAGGAGCAGATTTGAGGCACGATGTGTCACAGCCTCAGTGTCAGGAAAAATAAAGTTACGTTATAAACCATATTTGTATATCTTCTCTACAAGGACTTGAACGCTTGATGTATTTACTGATCTAAAATGAACAGTTTGTACTTGGTCTAAATCTCAAAACTTTCAGGTCTGCGGTTGGCCATTTACTGATCAGCTGTTTGCTTCACTAGACAGTGAGACTAAACAGGAAGTAGTCTGACTGTGTCACTGTGAACTCAATTAGAAATATTTACTATCACACCAAGAAACTGAAATTGCCTGTTTGTGCAACAAAACAAGTAAAATAACAGTTTTAATCAAACTAAATTAATATTTTACATCATTTTTAACTAAATGAAACTTGTTTTGAGAAGAAAAAAAGAATTACAACACTAATTGGTTTGTTTGTACTTTTCAACTATAGTCCTTGTATTTAAGTGACATGTTTAAAGAAGAGAATAAGCTTTGTCCTGTTATTTATTTTGATGTAGTTGTTTGGCCAATAAACAATCCAGTTTTCCAGTAGCTTTAACTGAGCAAATAATGAGTAAGAAAAATGTTTCTTCTGTTGCAGATTTTGACTTTGATGAATATGACAAACCTGGCATTGAGCGGTCACGTCGGAGGAGAGGTGATGATGTCGTGGAGAGGTAAAACACCATTATACACAGGTCTTTACAGAAATATAGCTGTTTTTTATTTATTTTACACCATGATAAGAAAAATAAAATAACTGCAGGACTATATTCAAGTTGTTTAAAAAAGTGGATTATTTCTATGCAATTTTTATGGTGTACAGTTGGCTTCAGAAAACAACATGTAAACAAGTTATACACAAAGTTAATGAACAAAGGGTGAACAATTTTGAGTTTAGTAATAGTTTGTATTGTTCTTTATTTATCTAAAGTTACTTTTTAGGAAATGTACAATTCAGCAGTTAATCTAAAAATAAAATTACATTTTGGAAGAGTGATGTGTTTAATAGACAATGGTATTCAGAACAGTTGGTCTTTCTAGAAGACTTGAATAACATTGAATAAGAGTTATCAGCAGTCTTTTGTGTTGTTTGTTAAGTATTTGATAATTTAAGCAATGATTGTTAAAAAGCACTGAACCAAGGTTTCTTAGAATAAAATTAAAATAAATAACCTTACTGATTGATTTAAGAGTTCCAGTCTGAAACTACAAATGCTTATTTTTTTCCCAAAATGTAAATGTGTGTTTGCAGCTGAATTTGTTACATGTGCAGGTGCAGAAAGCATACAACTAATTTTGTCATAATTTATCACATCTTTGTTTAAAGACTAGGCTTTCCAGACTTATGATGCAGCGATCTGTAAAAAAAACTGTTACATTGATAACTTGTTTAACTACATTTAAATATGTTGTGAAGTTGTTTCAAACATTTGTTCTGCTATTTTATTGTAGTCTTGCAGCTTTATAAAGTGAGACTACCAGTAGATATAAGCAAAATATTAAATATATTTAATAAAAACAATTTTGACAACAAAATCGTTGTTGGTGAAATCTTTATCAGTTTGTCTTGCCTTTTTTTGTAGTGATTTGGAAGAAGATTTGTTGGAGGAGGACTGGTTGTCTGGTAAAAAGGTAAGATTAAGGAAAAAAAAAATTTTTTTTGTTTTTTTTTTTTTGCTTTATTTATTATTTGGTACCAGAAGGAACAGTTTGTTTGATTAGTGGTAATTTTGCGCTTCAAAGCAGAAAAAAACCCCATAAACATCCAGAACATTAGGTGACAATGTTGGAACATTTTAGAAAATATTCACGAGGAATGGACTTGTAGCAGGTGGCTCCTCCACGGGGGGAAATGTTGATTTGCACCAGGAGGAAGTACAGTGAACAAAAAAGCTCTTGTGTTGACCTGCGCAGATTGCCTTCACCACATGGGAATAAAGCAACCTTAAGGGTTGGAGGTGGCCCCCTGCCCCCACACCTTTAACACGTTCACACACCAACAAAGTAAACCGTGGGGGGGAAAAAATTAAATGATGAGCTAATGTTTTTTTTTTTTAATTGTTTCAGAATCCTTCAGAAGTGTCGGATGAAGAGTTAAACGATGACCTGCTTCAAAGTGATGATGAAGATCTAAATATGACGTATGTTGGTTCTTTACTGATTCCAGGTTTATTTTCCCCCATTATACCTCATAGTATTTCCTAAATGTTTACGTGCACTGTTTTTGTTTGTCAGTGGTCAGGATGTTAGCCTCAATGCCACTTACAACCTGAGCACATCCTTTGGACAGCAGGGCGAGTCACAGGAAGCAGACTACGCAGATGATGTTGTGAACCTGGGTGCAGAGGGTTGTGAAGACGAGGAGGAGGAGGGGTACCATCAAGAGGGTGAAGAAGCGTATACAGAAGAACACAGTCAAGACAACACAGGGATGTCTGAAGATCAAAATGATTACACTAGAAACTTGACCCAGGATGATGATGGCTACCAGGGAGAAGTCTTAGACATCCAGATTACTGAACCTATAGATAGTGAATTTCAAGTGAGTTTTCAATTTTGCTTATAGCTTCTAATGTAAAAGTCTACACACACACACACACACACAAACATTCTTCAACCCACCCTTTCTCTCCATCTCTATTATGTCCCAGAGATAATGTCAGTTTTCTTGTCACGCTTTGGAAGAAGTCAGGATTAAAAATCTATTCAGGTGAAGATGTTGGCTGGCGTTTTTGGGCAGAGGATGATTAGAATCATTATCACCTCCTGCCAGCAAATTTCTCCCATCTTGCTGACAAAGTTTAGTTGACAGCTTGTTTGGCACCGGGTAATGCTCTGCTGTCGCCTCCGAATTCCGCTGCCATTGTGACCTTGGGCCCTGTATCTTTGGAGGAGTAAGAATCCGCTTTGTGTCGGGGAGCTGTGCTGCCAATCGGCGGAGGTTAATGTGGGCGTCTTTTTTCTCAGGCTTTAGACTGGATCTGATAAAGTCTCATGCAGGTGAAAAGATTATTGACCTTCCTGAGGACACTCCATACTGTTTTCTAATGATTGATGGGAGTTTCTCTTTTATTCGTTTCCTTTTCCTCTTAGCCTGGGCTAAGAGGATCAAAGATAAGACCAGATCTATGTGCAAATGTCTGTTATGGTCCATTTACCATGGCGTGATTGTGCTTGGCACCTGACAGAGATATATTAGCCTCCCTTCTCAAAACAAAGATAAGATATCGACCTTCTTAACCAAAGTCGCTGCCTTTTTTGAATTTTGGAAGATGTCTGTTTGTATGGATGTGTATTATAGCTGTTTACAAGGTCACTAAACTGCTTGGCCTTGACATTTTGCTCACCATTGAGGATTACGTGGAACATTTTCAATGATTAAGCTGTTCCTTTCCCCTGGGGCTTTTTGTTCATTTGTTTGGTTTGCTTGGAGTGTTTTTTTTTCCTTCTGCATTTATATGTGGCCTGGGTAGCAGGTTAATGCAGTACAACAGAAATCACCATTGTGTGACCTACAGTCTGACCTTATTTAGCAAATGTTTGTTATTCCGAAGGATTGCTCAGTCTTTTATAAAGAATGTTGCACCTTTTTTTCTTGTAGATTTTATTAGAACAATAGCTTTTCATTAAAAATCTTGAAGATGGTTATATCAGCTGACTGCATCACAGGTTAAACTAAATCTTGAAATAGATT
Organism: Hypsolebias martinsi; assembly: GCA_031762355.1. Taxonomy (NCBI): domain Eukaryota; kingdom Metazoa; phylum Chordata; class Actinopteri; order Cyprinodontiformes; family Rivulidae; genus Hypsolebias; species Hypsolebias martinsi. The sequence continues at coordinate 17,222,840 of JARVGQ010000760.1, read as the reverse complement.
TGTCATCTCAGAATGTTGTTTTTGTGCTATATTTTCGACATGGAGTCGTGAACTTACAGTGCGGCCAATAACAGAGTGATTTGTGAGGAGTCAGTCAATGATATTTTCACCATCACTGAAGCGGGGAGGAGTGTTTTTATCTGTGCCTGCATTTCTGTATATCATGTCAAACATTTACATCTCATTGAATTTCAAATGCTGTCAGGAATAGTAATGAAGCCTTGCTCCCACTGTTATGGTAATTTGCTTTTGGAAGGGGTGGGGTTCCCTGGTGCCTCCCCAAGTCCTCCCCAAAATATTTTAGTCTGTGTTGTTTTTTCATCTTTTCTTGATGTTTAAGTTCTATATGTTAGAAATGTAAAATCTGTAGACTTTTCCCTGCAAAAAAAATCTGCCTGTCTGTAGAACTACTACTCAATATGAATTGTTTTATTTAACATAATAAAGCAGAAATTGATTTGGCTATAAGTGATGTTGCAGTCCTAATGTTACTTTTCATATTAACTTGGAAGGATGATGAATATGAAGCTACCCAGGAGGAAGACACAGAGGAGGCGGGAGGAGAAAAGGAGCAAGAGGAAGAAGACACCACCACTGAGACATCTCACACCTATGACACAGAAGAGGTAAATAAGATGTGAAAATTCACAGATTTCTGAATCTATAATTAAAACATAGCACTGTATGTAAAATAATGGTCATAGCTTTATAACTTGTTAATCATTAGTTTTTTTTTTAATTACTGTATTTGAAATAGTTACAGTATGGAAACATTTGATTTGAAAATTATTTAGTAAAAAGTTAGCGTAGTATGTTAAGTTTTTGTTCCTTGCATTAAGTAGTTTAGCTTTGTCTTCTTATTGCTTTGAATTTACACATTGCACCATAAAAGTAAAGATGTTATGTGAAAGAGTTGGGATTTTAACATCAGCAAATGTCTTCAGGGTGAACATGAAACTTTGCCAGCTGATGAAACAAAGGGGGAATCGGATGAAGAAGAGGATGAAGGTGAAGACTCGGGCCGAATACGATTTAAGTCTGAAAGGAAGGACGGCTCTGTGGTGCGACTGGCGGATGCAGGCAATAAAAGGAGGGACATTCCTGAAACTCTCGGTACAAACATTGTCCATTTTTCTATTTAATTTGCATACAAGGTGACTCCTAAATGTTTCCATTGTCTTTTATACTGCTTTACATCACTACTTGAGCTTTTGCTCTTTTTTGGTGCTTTTTTTCCACACCTAATGTACACTCCTGTCCTTTTCTTTTTTTATACATGATATCAGAGCTGTCAGAGAAAGCTAAACAAGATTTGATGAAGTTTGGATTTGATGGAGAAAACGAGCGGCAAAAGAGACCAAATCGTTATGGAGGCCATGGCAGAGGAGGGGGTCGAGGACGCAGAGGAAGAGGAGGATTTTCTGGGTTTGGAATGTCAGATTATAGAGGAGGACAAAGGAGGAAAATACATGACCAAATGCTTCCCCTGATGGGAAACATGAGCATACAGGTAAACTGCTGTTAAATCATCTTCTCAGGCCATTTTTAAAGGCTATGTCTGGCTGTAATGTTGAATATATTTAAAAATGTGTTCAGTTTCATTACTATATTTATATTGAGGAAAGAGAATTAAATCTGAATGGCTTCTTCATGATTGGCTCCTTACAAGTGGCTTCTTTACTCGGACAAAAGACATGAGGCTTTGCCTGACTGCAAGACCTGACATTTATATAATAAAATACAGTTACTACTTGATCTATAGGTTTATTTTAGTATAGTCCGAGTTGCTTGGCGTGCTGTGTTGTATGTCACATATAAATAGCTAAAATAGTAATTGCTCTTTAAACTTGTAAAATAATTTGCCTATTCCATCAAACCCATATGGATGTGCAGCGTTTCTTAACCTAAAGCTGCAGGTAACAAATCAAAGTATGTGTTTTCAGAGCTAGAAAGAACCCCTAGGGTTAAAGTAGTTCTTCTCAAGGTTGCAAAGCATTTAACTTGAGCAGTGTGTTATTTTAAGAGTTATTAATTAATGATAATAGATGGTAAAATTCAGAACACAACAACACCGGACAAGATAAATTAATGACACACAGTTGACATGGGAGCACCACATATATTTTGTTGACCGCAGTTAATGAGGGTGTGCTTTTGAAACATACTATCGTTGTCACGTAGCATTTGACTAATTTGGTCACTGGCATGTTTGCTTTTGTTTTGTTTGTTTGAGCAATTATCAAAGATCAATTTGAAATGCCCATTAACTAAATTGGGATTTCTACAATAATCAGTAGAGATATTCCAGTACAGTACTGGCAGTCCCACTCATTTTGACCTGCTCCATTTTTGCAAAGTAATACAACTGGTTTGTCTTCATGTGAATGTAAACAGTGAAGTCAGAAACCTAAATAGAAACCTGTTTTATCAGATGTTGATCTGCTTTTTGTTTGTTTTTGTATGCTCTTTAATTACCAGCCACCCTCGCACATGCCACATCAGCAGCAATTGCAGTCCCATCAGCACCACCCTTCACGAGGAAGAGGACCTCCTTCTTTCCAGGATCATGGTCGGCCCATTCCCCAGCAAGCCCTTCAACCTCTCATCCCCTCTCACATGGCTCATCGCTCCCCACCACTGCGACCACAGATGGAGCAACCATCACGAATGATGGGCTCTCCGCCGCCCAACTTCCCGCAGCATCACCAACAGCAGCCCTCACATCCCAAGAACATCCACATTAATCCCCACTTTAGAGGACCTTCACAGTGTTCTGCACAAGGTTAATTAGTTAATATTATAAACGTTTCCTAAGTTAAGCTATTTTTATATGTATACAATTATTTCTCTTGGTTTTTCTGCATTTTCCAGTTTTCCATCTGGATTTTTGACATTCAAAAAGCTGAAAACATCAAAATCAAATATATTGATTTATATAATGCCGAATGCTATAAAACAGCAAACACCTTGTTCATGTTTTAGTAAATTATTCTCATGTTTTTTGTATTATCTTGAGCTCACTCGTCTGCACATACCAATGTAAAATTACGAGGAGCAACTCTGCTGAAATGGACTACCGGTACTCTTGCCTGACTAAGAGCGTTCAGCACTGAGATATTTCCTCCTCTGTACAGTCACACCAACTCTGTCTACTGCCTCTCATTTTCATTTTTATCCCCTCCCCCGCCTCCTTTTGTTTTCTGTTTGCCCCCTTTTCTCATTGCAGTGCCCTTGATGCCTCCTGCTCAGAGCCAGTCCAGACCTGCTGTGGGTCCTCAGAGGTTTCCTGTGAGTAGCAGCTGCTCCTCTACCTTCCTTTCGCTTCACTTTCCCACTCGCCACATGGTCAGCGTCCCTTTATGTGAGGGCAATAACATTACTTCAATTAGACCGTTTGCACTGGCCAAATACTGTTAAAGCAAATCCGTAAACACTGATATGAGCCTGGCTGCACAACTGGAAATGCATGATAGGAGCTTCAGGCAAAAGAGTTTTTGCGCCTTGGCCCATGGTTACAGTACTTAGAGGTTCTTCATGGATGGGCTGAAGCTCAGACTATTCAGCATTGCACGTAATGGAATTGTGAATACAGGATATAGTGCTGGTTAAAATTTGCTTTCGAGTTTGTGTCCTAAAAGCACAGAAATGCTTTTTTTAATGGCATGTGAATTAGTGAAATGTGATGGATTGATGATGTTGGAGGTGAGCCTGTTTCTTCTTTTGCATCTGTTAAGTTAGAATTTCACATCAGACAAGTGTTTGCCTGTAAGCAAACCTTTTTTTTTTAAGTCAAGAACCCATTCAAGAGATGAACTGGCTCTCTGAAAAGTCAACTAAAATGCTTGAGGTGAATCCATCTTTTTAGATAATTGAGCCAGGGCATCAGGTGGTGCTGGTACTGACTGACATCTTTCTGGATAGTCGATTTTAGATGGATTTATGCAAATTGGCTATCACAAAATAGCTACATCCAATTGCATTCATGTGGATGCACAAATGAGCTGGGCTCTTTCTCAGGAGACGGTCTTAATCAAACGCTGGATTTTTATTTACCTTTTTTTTAACCTTCAATGTCAGCATCATGCTATTCTTATTCCCTGCAGTCTACAGTCATGTTAAATATTGACAGCAGAGTAGCAAAATAAGAGTTTTGGCCTATACCAGAGTAGAAAATGTAATGGGAAGAGTATGTAGACAACTGGGCTGGCTAACGGCGTAGTGTTGGATTTCCCAGCTGTCAATCACATTTAGACTCATGTTGCCAAGGACATGAATTGAAATGCAGGTGACATACAAGCCAGCAACTCCATTTATCAGTGGGCACCTGATTACTCATGATTATCATACATTATCATCCCATCAAATTTAATTGTTTAAAGGCCAGGCTAATGGGGGGTCGTAGCCTCCAGTATTACTGCATCACACTTTTACTATCGGAGATGGTTTTGAAATATTAATCTTAACACCAATTAAAGTCATTATTTGGAATATTTATTCTGCTCACACATTCTTAAAAAAAAAAAAAAACGGAGCTTCTATTTTCATTGTTTGCAGACCATTTTCAATAATAACGATCCAAAAAAGAAAATCATTAAATATTAAGCTTCTAAATGAGGTCTTTGTGAAAGTTGTCTTGTAATTTCAAAACCTTTTTATTTAGCATTTACAGTTTGTTTTATTAACTACCCTTTATGCCAATCTGTTTAAGACAATAAGATGATGGACAAAAAAGACACATGACCTTAGTCACTGCAAATTTGTCATGGATGCTGGTCCACTGGATGATACATTCAGAATCATCTTCTCCACCAACGTGGTGCTAAACTGGGGCTGCTAGAGTCGATTCCTAACTGGTTCTTTAAAATATACGTATACAGTATTATAAAGAACTACAGTAGTTTGTTTGTCCAGAGCCAAAAAGTCACTCCATCGTAACTGTATGCTGCATTAATCTGCACCCGCTGCCCAACTGGTGATATTTAAACAAGCAGCATGAAAATGAGACACATTGATCTCATGTTATTCCAGTACTGCTTTGATTTCACAGAGTTAAAGATCAATGTTTTTATTGTTGGTTTGTGAATTAGGCAGACTAAATGCTACGCTGCCTCACATAATTTTTATTGGTTTCCAGCCCACAATTAAATGTTTTTATTTATTTATTTATTTATTTATTTATTTATTTGGTGTGCTACTGTAACACTGTTTTTGTGTGCCAGGCTAACGCTTGGTCTGGTTTAGTACTGGAATCAAGTCTGGTGGAGCAGAAAACAAAATAATTACAGTTACTCGTGGTTACAAGCTAGCGCTGGTTTGATAACTAAAATACATCAGTGCACAGCTTGTATTTTAATGTTGTACAGGTTGTCCCCGAGTTACGGCTCCCCCGACCTACGGCAACTCGGACTTACGGCGCCGCCCCCAGTGACGTCA
>JARVGQ010000760.1:17163162-17174683 GCA_031762355.1 Hypsolebias martinsi | reverse complement strand
TACCGGGGTTTGAACCGGCGATCTTCCGATCACAAGCCCACCATCTAACCACTGCGCCACCACTCCCCCTATAAATAAATAAATAAATAAATAAAGCATAAAATTAAAGTGAGTATAATTTAATCTGTGCATTATTACTAGTATCCACATAACTGCAAAGGAAATAATAGGAAAACTTCTAAAAGTAGTAATTTTTTTGTTGTGGTTATAACATCCTATAAAATTCAGTGTTTTATTGCAGTTTTGGTCAAAGCTTGAAAGAGCCGCTGTGGCGGAACCAAAGAACCACATGTGGCTCCAGAGCCGCAGGTTGCAGACCCCTGCTGTACATCTTTTCAATGATGCGCTAATTGCTGCAGTATCATATATTAAATATCTGTTTATTAATGCTTCTTGTTAAACTGACATGATCTTGCACAGAAAAGGCATCAAGTGAGGCATGCAGTACCTCTGCCTCACAGAGGGGGCCAAGCTTGAGCCCCCAGCTTCATTCCTGCCCTGCTGCTCCTCTTCTTTAATGCACAACATAGCTTTTGTTATAAAAATGGCAAATGCCCAATTAAAAAAAAGTTAAATGCATAATCTGTTTATGTTTGTTCTGTTTGATAAAATGGAAGAGGTGTTAGCGACACAGATGATAACTCATTCAAATGGAGTGGACCAAAATCTGCCCACAGGTGAGACGTGAGCACCTCTCTGTGACCTGCAGAGCTCACACACGTCAAGGCAAACAGTTTTTGAAAGTTTTATCTTTATTGGTGGAATGAATTAGTTGACTTTAAGATTGCTCCAAGTGATTCATCTTTTTTTTCCAAGTTAGATCCGTGTGTAAATCTGACTCATGAAATATATTACAACACATCTTTTTTGTTCCATTTAATTTTAAATCCGATTGCTGATTAATAGAAACGGATGTGTAGCGATGAGGAACTAGCTGAGTGATCACTCTATCGAAGCACTGCAGTTTAGAAACATCATCAATAAAAAGCATATAAACAAGCTCGCTCAACAAATCCTGATAAACGTATATATACTACTTGTGTTTTTCTCCACAGTTGTTGATTTACAAGCTGAGGCGAGGCCCCTTTTTTTTCACACTCCACCAAAGTTCACAAGTCTAAAGGCTGCCTCTCCTTCTTGCTCCGTCTGTGCACAGCTCAGTAAGCCCGAGCTAATCCTGTCCTGCCACTGCAAATAAAACCCCGAGCGCTAAAGACATTTCGAAAGTACAAACGAGCAACTGGAGCATTGCTTTAGGTGGGATGTACGGAGGAAAAGGGGGCTGCTGGGGCATGTCTGAACAGGCCCAAAACAGCATATTTCATTGTGTTATAGAAGCTCACACCTTATTGGTTTAACTGCTTTGGATTTTGGTTTATTTTCCAAATTGGTCAGAATGGGGCCTAAGGAGTATTTATGTTTGTCTGCTGCAGTTGTAGGTGAACTTAAACCCACTTCCTGTCTCCAGGTGGGAAACTCCTCATCCTTTATCTTTACTGCCTCTGAGCACGGCTGCCCCATCAGGCGCAGAACGAGTTTACGGGTTGAACCGTCTTTCCACTGCACGGCTGCAGGTTTATAAAAGGCTTAGATCACAGGTGAGGGGATCACAGAGCAGACGGCGCAGGTGTTTGAGGAGTGAACTGACGGTTGTTTTAGTGCCGTGTATATTTGAACATAATCTCAAATCGTACATTATGTTTCAGCTTTGTGAAGACGTGCTCTGCCTGCAGATCAAAAGCACAGGAAATGGACCTGCTCGTACTGGAGATGATGGCTGCGTTCTGCAGCGCAGCCAGGTTCACACAGATTATTATGCTCGGGGCCTTTATTGTTTAAAAGTAGTGCAAATTGATTATTGTTTAGGGCTCCTCAGAATTGATGTTTAGGTTTTGTTCTTGCAGGAAAGGTGTTTCCCCACGTAGGATCCGTTTTCACCCAACCTCACATCCTTTTGCAGATACCACATTGAATATCTTCCTTAGTGTAATTCTTTGTACAAATGTTTTTGGTCAACTCAAATGCTCCTTTGCCTTGCTGCAATCTCAGCTAACTAAAGAAACCCACCTTTTCTGAGTCCTGGCTGCTGTGAAAAGGTGAGACACAACCTCCACTTGAGGAGCTCCCTGAAAACTGACAGGACCGTGTGCAAAAACTCACCCACTTGCTACATTGTCGAGTAACCTGCCAACCAGACTGCAACTCAGCGCTTAAAAATGTCTCCAATTTGCTACCCTGAATGCCTTTTCCTGAAATACAGACATAAGATAGCCACCTGCCTCCAAAAAGGCAGACGCTGAGTCTCAAATAAGTGTCAAAAAGCTAGAATCACAGCAAAACCTCAGTGACTGTGAGATTTTGTCACCATTGTTTTTGAGTTCTGAGATTTGACTGAGAGCAGAACATCATGAAAATAACATCACGACCTGCGTTAAAAGAGGCAAAACTGAGTCAGCTGCTCACGTCCCTATCAGTTTGTTTGTCTGCACGTCTGGGTCAAAGTTAAAACGACGTCCAGGATGACACACGGCTGGAAGACACACAGAAGACGGAGCAGAAGTTATAACCTGTTGTACTTTGTATAATTAATGGTAAAATTACTAAATCAATAAGTAATAAGCACGTCAATGTGATGATTAGTTCAAAAAGTCAACAGCTGATTCCAACAGATTGATTTTCAGTGACAACATGTTTACTGAACATGAAAACATATTGTTTTTTCTTTTTTATGGTCATATAATTTATCAAATATATTCATGTATTTAAAGCAGAAAGAGAGCATTTGCTCAAAGAACTTGCAGCCAAAGCCATGCATTTAGGTGTAATAAGCTTTAAAATGCAAACTTTTGAAGAACACAATAATCATTTTAAAGACAAAATGACCAAAAGCTGCTCTGAAAAGTAAAATCACATTTTTATCATAATAACATTTTTTAAAAGTTGCACGTTTATGATTAATAATAATAAAAAAAAGTTCAAAATAGTTCCCATTAAGAACTCTGAAAACAATTACCAGGTAGAAATGTACTGAAGATCTTACCTGCTAGACTTCACGTGACTCTTTGGCAAGTTTGATTCATTTATTTTAATGAAACAATCATATTTATTTGTCACACTGAAGACATGTGACAGTCAGAAACAGATGCCCGCAAAACACATGAACAAGTATTTATACATATTGAACTCTAAATTAGTTCTGCTGCTGCCTCTTGATTTAATTTTTTTTTAATAAAACTTATGTGAAAAATAAATAAATACATTTAAAAATAATCATTAAACAGCTAAATAAATATTGTCAATTTAAAATGCAACTTAAAATAAAAAAAAAATCGTTCATATTTCTACTGAGGTATCAACTTTTAGGTTTAATACTGACTGAAATGCTAAAATAAGGGTTTTAAAATAAACATTTTGAAGTTGGGTTTTATTGAACTGTTGTGAGCAATTGCTGTCTTCCCTGTTGTAGATGGCATTTTGCACAACCTCACTTTGGAGAGATAGTCATTAAGTAGTCATTAAGAATGGCCAAGATGGCCGCACTCAGCCGAGCTGCAGCCTCACAGGCTCCCAGAAAAAATCTTTTTACGTTCCTGTTGCGTTTGTCTTGACTTTTTTTTTTGTTGATGCTACAATGCACATCCACAGTACGGGTATGACTGTGACACACTGTGTTGCTGCCTTGCCACTGTGCCATTGGGCCATCCTGTCATCGTGGTTCAGTCCTTCCAGCTTCGGGCTCAGGCCTGTCATGGCGGTTGTCTCCACGATCCTCCATCTGCCTGCACGGACCAAACTCTAAGGACCTGTTCGGTTCTGCAGGGAAACCTTGGATATTCTCCTTCTGCCTGACTCAGTTCTGGATGGCAGCCTGGGAGGGCAACTGCTGCAGTCATTATTCCCATCAAGCTGCTGACGGGTCCTGCTAACATTGCTAACAAAACCACACTGCTAACAGTACCATGCTGCTAACTGGACCATGTTGCTAAGATAACCTCACTGTCATCAGAACCACTCTGCCAATAGGACCATGATGCTGTAGATTTATTTCTTATTTCTTTTTCACTTTTGGCGCCTTGTTTTTGTATTTTTATTGCATGCTTTGAATAAATCCTAGTACTGTATATATTTAGGTTAGTTGTGAGGCTCTGAGCCCGACTCCACTCACATTAGCGTGTAAATTTTACAGAACCTATGAGAACCATGCTGCTGTTGTTTCGTGTACTGTATTCAGGTCTCTCTTGTAAATGAGTCCCCGAGGCTCAGTGGGATTAACCAGTATAAATAAAGGTTGAATGAATGAATGAAAATTGGTTTGCACCATTACTGGTGCATATCGTAGATCTTTTAGCATATCATTGAGCATTTGTTTAGTGTTTATCTTAGTTTGTATCTTAGATCCTTACTTACTGTTTCTTTTACACTTTATACACTGCCTGGCCAAAAAAGAAAAAGTCGCCACCAAAAAAAAATATATATATAGGTCACACATTAATATTTTGTTGGACTGCCTTTAGCTTTGATTACATCATGCATTCACTGTGGCATTGTTTCAGTAAGCTGCAATGTCACAAGATCTATTTCCATCCAGTGTTGCATACATTTTTCACCAAGATCTTTCATTGATGACTAGACGCTAGGCATGATGGGTACATCACTTCACCTGCTTCTCTTCTTACCCTGATGTGCCCATCACTCTGGAAAAGGGTAAATCTAGACTCATCAGACCACATGATCTTCTTCCATTGCTCCAGAGTCCAATCTTTATGCTCCCTAGCAAACTGAAGCCTTTTTCCCAGTTAGTCTCGCTGAGTAGTGGTTTTCTTAAGGCTACACAGCTGTTCAGTCTCAATCCCTTGAGTTCCCTTCGCATTGTGCGTGTGGAAATGTTCTTACTTTCACTATTAAACATAGCCCTGAGTGCGAATGTTGTTTATCTTCCATTTGATTTTACCAAACGTTTAAGTGATTGTCAATCACGATCATTCAGGATTTTTTTCTGGCCACATTTCTTCCTTGAAGACGATGAGTCCCCACTATCCTTCCAGTTTTTAATAATGCATTGGACAGTTCTTAACCCAATTTTAGTACTTTCTGCAATCTCCTTAGATGTTTTCTCTGCTTGATGCCACTGATTTGACCCTTCTCAAACAGACTGACATCTTTTCCACGACCACGTGATGTGCCTTTCAACATGGTTGCTTAAGAAATGAGAAGCAACTCATTGCACCAGTTGGGGTTAGATAAGTTGTTGCCAGCTGAAAGATGATCATCCAATTTATACCTATTCATATTCTATACCTATTTATAAATTTATATCTAATACCTATTTGCTTAGTTAAATCCAGGCTGCAACTTTTTTTTTTTTTTTTTTTTTGGGCCAGGCAGTGTATTTTTAACATTGTTGGATGTAACTGGGACCCTGTGCACACAATTCCATTCCACCTTATGTATCACATGTGATAAGAATGACAATGAAGAACCTTGAATCCTTGAATAGTTTAATTCTGACTGTATCGATGTGCTAATGGCTTGTCTGTAAGTGCTGCCATCTTAAAACTACTTAAATCTCAAAATTTCATAGTGGTTCATGCAAATAAAAACTAAAAACTTTGAGCTCCCGTTAGTTTTTTTTTGCGTTCAACATTTGTGTTGAAATGTCATGATTAGCTGCAGAAAAAGCTCCAAGCTGCACAATATGTGCTACAGCTAGCTGCTTCTGATTTGCACTCTTAAATCACGACAGAATTAAATGTAAACGTTTTCAAAAAATAGTGCTCACAAGATATTTTTGAGATTTAAGCTGTCAAACTTCATTTCTTCAAACGGATGTTGTCTACAACAAATAAAATAATAAATGTTCACAACCTCACCAAAAACCCTCACTACAAAATGTCCGGACTATTCTTTTAATTAATGGTCAAATGAAAGGTAATTCATTCATTCATTCATTCAACCTTTATTTATACAGGCTAGTAATACCACACTCTATTTGGTTTTGTCCCTTAAACTACGTTAAAAGCCTTTTTTTAAATTGAATAGGCATTTATTGCCGTAACATAAAGGCAACAGACATATAAAAAGCAGCAGTAACATGGGTTGATTTCCAAAAACGTTCTATAAAGAGCAGCCTCCTGATACTTCCGCTGTTGTTGAAATGGTGGTTGTTAACACACATTTACAGGAGATGGTTGCTGCATTTAATGTTTTTAAGGAGCAAATATATAAAAAAAGGGTGAAAAGGGAGAAAGTGAACAACTTCATAGGGGGTATGGTTAGTGCACTGCTCCCGAGAGATACAGGACTTGCAGAGTCACAGCATAAACTTCCCCCAGGCAGCTCCCCATAATTCTCCATCAGAACCATGTACATCCCCATGTTCAAATAAGTACAAGATAAAAAGAACTGTGGAAAGCATCTAGTTGAAAGGAGAATATTACACCCTTTCAAATGATGTTATAAAACCAACGTATGCAACCATTTTTGTTGGTCAATAGATTACTGCTTTTTCCCCCCAGAGCCTTTCTTTGTAAATATGGAGCCTCAATAAAGAGGCTCAACAGATGATTTGGGGACCAACAGGGGGCACTGGGTGCCTAATCCACAAATCTAAGAGCAAGTCTCCATTCCCTTCCCTAATACTCCTCTACCTGCGTTAAAGTGTTAAACTAAGGCAGATAAATCTTCACGACTGTTATCTCGTTTGCAGATATTAATGTGGCTCATAGCAGCAATCAATCTTGCGTGCTCGGTGAGCCGGCGGTCACGGCTGCTCCTGTCTGAACCGTCATCAATGAGTCGGCGGCGTCTAATCAGGACTTGATTGGCACCCCGGCTGGAAACAACCCCGTGAATAAATCAGACGTGAAGTGGCGTTCTGAGGGCTCGGTCGGCTCTCTGCAGGCGTGCATGCGCCTGGCGTGCCTCTCTGGGTACGCGCGTGCTTTCAGTTCTGAGGTTTTTCTCATAATATCTGCTTATTATCGGATTGTATTCGACATCATCAAACATTCTAAGAGGCTTTCTTGATAATTATAAGTCCTTGTGCTTTCATGCTTTATTTGCTGCGCTGAATTTTGATAAAGCGCATTGTTTTCACCAACGATCCTGCATATTCTGACCTGCTCGCCCCTTTCCACCTACTGAGCCTGGTTACCAATGGAAACAGTGCAGGACTAACATTTTACTCTTTTGTGTGATGTATTGCAATTTAAAAAAAAAGACCAAAGCACAGAAACATACTGAGTGTGAGAGCAAGAGGGAGACAAGCCTCTGCCGAAGCTGAACTTTCTCAGCTAATGTAGCTTGCGCAGGCTGATGGTGACAAAGATAAATTAGGCAAAGAAAGAGCAGGAGACGCTTCAACAGCAACCGACCCTCCGATACCAATTAGCAGATTGATTATGCGCCTGAGAGAAGCGGACGCTTGTCAATCAGCGCCACACAAGGGGGAGCGACAGGAAGGAGCTGGTGTGGATGTACCTGGAATGTTAAAGGAACAAGAGGCTCCTCGGAGGGATCCATACAAAGGCACTGATCCATGGCACTGTGTAGCGCTCAACACTGGCACACTGAAACTGCAAAGCTACAAATACCACTATGCTATGCAGAGGCCTAAATACCTCCACAGGGTGCAAACTCAAATACCTGTATGACTGCAGGTACACAGGCCTGTTGTGATGGCTGGTCATGCACCCTGATTCCTGTACTTCAAGATCTAAGTAGATTACTACTACTACGCATATTTAGCCGTTTCTGTTCGTGCACACACAACTCCACACCATCCATCAACTCCTGAGGAGGTGGGCAGCGCTGTCCTCTGGACGGCGACAGCCCTGTTCGCCTTCATTTAGCAAGGACACACACAGCAAGGACATTAGGTAAATAAATGCTAAATTTAGTGCAGGCTGACAGATAACAAAGGCTCGAAGAACGAGAGAGAGTTCATCGCTTTAAAGGAGAAGGCTGGAATGGCTGCCGTTTGAGGGGGTTCAAACTAGGTTACCTGCATGCTGTTAATAGCAGGAATAAGAGTCGCTGCAGAGAAAGAATCTCACGTATATGCAAAAACACACACAGGCAAGTCAACAGTTAAGGTCCACCAAGCTGAATGGGGCTGCTAAAGTTGGAGAAGATAAGAGGAGAATTTGATTTGGCTGAAGGAGAAGAGACCATTAGGTTCTAATTTTCTGCCTCTCCCTCACAATATACGGTTCACAATCACTCTTAAAAAGATGAGACGATGACATCACCTCCATATTCAGAATACCAACTGCATGAAAGAATAAAAAAAAAAAAAAAAAGAGAGAGCAAGGAAACAGAAAGCAATTTGTTAGATTAAATATTTCTCATGCCAGCACATGATTTAGAAGGTCTGCTGACTGCAGTCACACACGGTTTTACCTCCTCTAAGACACAGTATTCTGTCAATCTGGCCCAGCCAGAATTTCTAATTATAGGCTACAGACGCAAGAAGGTCAAAGGCTTATTAAAAGTCAAGATTAAAATTCCCAATGCATATTAGAAGCTACCTCCTCCCCTGACTAGTAATTATTTGCTAACTCATGCCAGCACAGTGAGCAATATTTCTCAAGAGACACAATACAGTACATATGAGGTTAATGTGTGTGGGAGGATAGTAGTATTTCAAATAATGTACAACAAGGTATTTGACTAAGCTGACATCAGAATATACTCCTTGCTCATAAATACTGATTGTAATATAATTACATTTTAGGTAGGAGAAAGCATTTTTTTTTTTTGTATTTATGTTAATCTGACGAACGTTAAATATTTGTCTAATTGAAATCAAATTTTCACAGTACTTTATTGTTTTCAACATTTATTTTGACATCAATGTGCTGCTCTAAATTAAGAATGAAGGCATATTGTTGATTTAGATTAATTAAAATCACTAAATCTTGGATGTTTTGGGTCATATTTGTAAAATGTTCTATTTTAGGCTGAGACACGCAGAGCTGGGATGAATGGAGTTTACGGAGCGATACAAATGGAGTGATATGTACTGCTGATTATCCATGCTGCTGATCTCATGCTGCTGATTATTTCATGCTGCTGTATTCATTCGTACTCATCTGCTCACATAGACTCATGTTCGTGCTGCTGTTGCAAGGCGTATTGTTTTGCACTATTAGTGTTCTGTGTATATCTTAGATCTTTTAGTGTAACGTTTGACGTTCGTCTTAGTTCATATCTTAGATCCTTATTTACTGTTGCTTTTTACAATTTATATTTTGCTATTGTTGGGTATAACTGGGACTCTGTGTACACAATTTTGTTCCACCTCATGTATCACATGTGGTGAATGACAATAAAACCTACTTGAACTTGAATCAGTAATGACAGGCTTATGGCGTCATGCCACACTATCACTCTTTAATGAACATGGAGCCAATCAGACCACGTTAGCAATTGGTGACCACGAACTGGAAGTGTTAAGATAGCCTGTCCTCCTGTTTCTGACACACTAAAATATTATGCATTGTAAATGTTACGTCAGCACTCGTCAGCTCTCATTTATCCTAATTGTTTCCCTATTTTTTTTTTTTTTTTACTTTGTCGTGAACATACTTTTTTGTCATGTATGTTGCCATCTTTCTTGTAGGACTGTAATACTAGCCTGCTGCATTGTTTAAATTTATATTGCTGGCCACCTCCTTCCCTCCTGTCTGTCTTTGGTGTGGTTTTGGTATTCCTGCTGAAAGATAAGCCGTCCCGGGATTTGGCTCCCATCTGCTGACCTAGCAGGAAACTGTAGCAGTCAGCCCCCCCTGTCTGCTCCTCCACCCCCATAAAGCTCAGTTCATTCGCTCTCCGTCTCCTTCAGCTTCCCATGTCTACTCTTTACTCAATTTTCTCTGGCCCCATCTCTATTTCAGCAGCTCACTTATTTCTCTCTCCAACCCTGAGGTGAGTGGAGCATGTCAGCCAGGCTGCGACCCAGCCACAGAGATGAAACGGCTCTGATAGGCTGTAAATAAGCTCATATGTCTGGTGGATAATCATGAGATAATCCCTGCTTTTTGGATTTGTTTAGTCGTTAAGCCATTTTTTTTCACAAGGCATGGCACAAAGTGAAAATCTGTGAAAAGACTAATCTAACAAGTTTAGGGAGCAATGACCAAGTTTGCTCGAGACAAGATTTCCCACAAATTAACATTGTTTTAGGTTATAATCCTAATGGGATCTTTTAAATAATTTTAAATAATTTATATAACCATGGTGTGTTGTGCTTTGTGGGCTATATGTGAAAATATCTGTTCCAGCTGCGAACATTTTATTGGGACAGTGTCAAAGAATCTTGTGTTTGTATTTGCTCACTATTTTATGTGCCTTTCGTTGACTGCTCAAACAATGCAAGCTATTTAATGTGCATGAGGTGAGCTGGGAGTGGCTCTTGTCTGCTCCCAACAATAGACCTTACAATCAAGGGGCCAGGCTTTCACTTTACAGACAGCTTGGAAGAACTGGGCTTGGTGAAGCTGGATTGTTCTCCCATAATAGGCAGTCAGAGCCACGTATGGCCCTTTACCTCCCATGTCATGTTTTTTTCTTCTCCTTTAGTGTCCTAGGCCTCTGGACAGCCTCAATGTGTTTTTAAATTGGTTTTCCTGCCTGTTGGTTGGCTTTACCTGACTGAAATTCTTATCACATCAACTTGTCCTGGTATTACAGAGGACTGCTTTTTAACAAGCTTTGGAAAAGTGTCACACCTTGAAGGCCACTCATCTATTAAACAACCTTTAGTACAAAAGCAGCTAATGGAAAAGACAAGAGCAGGCATTGCTCATAGCAGTTAAAATGTATGTCAGTCCATAGAGCTGTGGAATGTCTTTGAGTGCCAATGCAGCTGGAGGTACAGTAGCAGAGCGTTAAATGCCTGCTCGCAGCTGTCCACTCAATGAGCAGATTATTGGGCTCTTGTATCTGTATGGCCGAGATGCAAAAGCAGATTAGATCAGCAGCTCAAGAAGAGGGTTGGTCCATCCCGATCTGCAGGGTTGCCAGGCTGAGACATGGCTTTTAAAACTGGGCTTTGATGATTTATTGCATCATGTAAAAAATGTATTTGCTCCTGTAGCTGCCTTCATGCTTTTCCTTTTTTATGGGTCATTTGTCAGTTTGAGAACAAATACAATGGCTTCCCATATGCAGCAGGAGAATCAACTTATTATAAAATCTAGTATAAAGTAATGTCTCTCTTTAAGCTATTTTTGGAATTACCGTACTTTTTGCTGTATAAGTCGCACCTTTTTGCATAAATTAGCATGCCCTGCGACTTGTACAGTGAAGCAACTTATTTACCGTTAGGGTTGGGCATCGTTTGAATTTGAGCGATTCCGATTCCGATTCTTCGTTTCGATTCCGATTCTTTTCTATTCTTGATTCCGATTCTTTTTGTAGGCGGGCTTAAAAAGACATGTCATTTCAATTCAGTTCAGTTTATTTATACTGTATAGTGCCAAGTCACAACAGAAGTTGTCTCAGGGCACTGAACAGAAAC
>JARVGQ010000760.1:17143588-17153646 GCA_031762355.1 Hypsolebias martinsi | reverse complement strand
TTTTGTTAGCTAACTGCTTGGAAACACATTAAAACGGCGTTCTAAGTACGCTGTTGTTGTTTTACATTGAAAAAAACATGTTTAAAAAGACATTACGGCCGCCGTGTGGCCGGCGCTCCGAGTTACGGCCGAAAATCCGGAGTTACGGCAAAATCGAGGTACGAACGGTCCTTAGGTATGGAACCCGTTCGTAAGTCGAGGACTACCTGTAGTATCAAATGAAAATTCCATTTTAACAATTCATTTAAGGAAATGAGATCAGTTTGTCCTCTAGTAGTCTAAGCTTAAGACAGCATGACAAACCAACCCCAATTATAGGGTTTATCAAAAAGGACATTCTTAATCCCAGTCTTAAAACTGGACAATGTGTCAGCCTCATGGACAGAAACTCAAAGTTTGTTCTACAAGAGAGGAGCCTGATAACTGAAAGATCTTCCTCCTATTCTGCTTCTGGAAACTCTAGGAACCGTGAGTAAACCTGTGGTCTGAGAGCGAAGTGCTCTGTTAGGAAAATATGGAACAACAAGATCTCGAATATAAGATGGAGCTTGGTTGTTGAGGGCTTTGTAGATTAGAAGTAAGATTTTGAATTCAGTTCTGGATTTGACAGGGAGACAGTGGAGAGAAGCTAAAACTGGAGATGTATGAGATCTCCTACTAACTCCAGTTAAGACTTTGGCAGATGCATTTTTGATTAACTGAAGACTTTATAAAGAAATATTTGGGCACGCTTATAACAAACCATTGCAATAGTCCAGTCTAGATGTGACAAATGCAGGATCCAGTTTTTCTGCATCATTTTTAGATAAAATGTTTCTAATGTTAGCGATATTACGCAGGTGGAAGAAGACGGTGCTAGTAACATGGGGGATAAAAGACGTGTGATCAAAAATAACACCAAGATTTTTAACATTAGAGCTGGAGCCAGATTAATGTCATCCAAGGAGGGCAAAAGACTGAAAAATGTATTCCTAAGATGTTCAGGTCCAAAAACTAAAACCTCAGTCTTGCTCTTAAACAAAGCTTGTTTCATTCATAATTTTGTGAATATAGCCAATAATTCACAGCTTTTTTTGTGTGAAATAGATTAACAAAAATAATACAAATATGAATCTGCACACCAAGGAAAGTGAACTAGTTTAGGCCTAAGTTGTTCTGACTCCTGTTGTGGGAAGGGCGGTGATAACCTACTACTCCTCTCGACTGCCAATTATACATACAGAAGATGGACAAGAAAAGGTCAAATCCATCAAGTGCCCAGTTTATGAGAAAGAGAAAAGAAGAAGAAAAGAAACGAGCAAAAGACAAATGTATGCAGCTGGGTCATCTCTTGGAACATGAAAGGTTACGTTGGTTATTTGTCATATGCAGTTAAAGTTAACAGAGCAATCAAATGTTCAGGATGAGAAGAATCGATTTGACTTGCTATAAATAAAATACTTTATACAAACAAATAAGAAATGCTAAAAAAAATGCAACAAAATAAAGTACCAAAAAGTGACAAAGAAATATAATATATACAAGGTCCAAAAGAAAAATAGTAAAAAACATGGTAGAATATAACAGTGCAAGTAGGATGTATTTGGGTGAAGAAATGTTTCACAGGTAGCTATATAAGCTTAAATCACATGGTGTATATATTGCACATTAACATAAACTACACAGGTTGTGTCACATGTTATTGCACAGGTAGTGAGTAACATTGAGATTACTTGAATTGTGATGGCAAGGTAGTGACATACATGACATATGGCATGTATGGCATGAGATAAGACATACATGACATGCATGATACAGCCACATATGCAGCAGCAATAAACATAGGTGTCACAGATGTGGCTTGGTGCAGTTATTGTCAATAGTTCAGTATTATTATCAAGAGTTCAGTAATCAGACAGCTTGTGGATGATAACTGTCTTTGAGTCATTTTATGTGTGATGGCAGACTCCTCTGCCTGAGAGTAGTAGACAGAAAAGTCCTTGTGCTGGGTGGGTGTGGTCCTTAATGATGCTGCATGCTTTATGCAGACATCAGCTGTGGTAGATGTCCTGGATGGTGTGGAGACTGGTACCAGTGATGTCCTCTGCTGTTTGCACCACCCTCTGTAATGCTTTCCAGCTCTGACTGGTGCAGTTCCCATGCCATCTTGTGATGCAGCCGGTCAGCAGGCTCTCAATGGTGCATCGACAAAAGTTGGTGAGAATGCTGGTGTTCATACCAAACTTGCTTATTCTTAGGAAGTAAAGTCTTTGTCTGGCTTTCTTCACCACAGTGTCTGTAATGTTCAGGACTGATCCTTAGTAATGTGAATGCCAAGGATCATGAAGCTGCTGACTTGCTCCACGTCAGCGAAGTTTATGTTAATGGTGGAGTAGTAGCCTCCACGCTGTTTCCTGATGTCCACTGTCATCTCCTTCATTGTGCTGACATTTAGAGAGAGGTTATTTTCCTGACACCAGCTGCTCAGTGATTTCACCTCATCTCTGCAGGCACTCTCGTCGTTGTTGGTGATGAGGCCCAATATGATGGTGTCATCAGCATACTTGAGGATGACGTTTGAGCTGTGTTATGTTGTTTAGGCTATACATAGCTTTTTTCAAGATATGTAGACTTACTGATAATAACGTAATATGCTAACTGTTGTTCATGTTTAGCCGCATATTTGATTGAACTTTGAAATTCTTCTAAAACTAAACTACTACATGCATAAAGGGCTACTATAATTACTAAAAACAAGGATCTTGTGATGTATCTTGGACCGTGTAAAATAGCCATTAACTGGAAGACGTGTTGATTTGTCTCCTATTCTGAATATTTCACAAACTGGATTTATATGTAGGTTTGTTTTTTGTCTTGGTTCTGAGCTGTTTGCTATTTCAATATGACGACCCTAAATGTCTTCACGTTGCTTAGGAAAGTTATGTCATCCTGCTGTCATTACTCAGTATTGTATTGGGATGCTTCTCAAAAATGGTTTTATAACCTATTGAACAACCACTGTGAGGCATAGAATTATGAATGTTTGATAATGAAACCATTGCTGTATGATGTATCAGATATTTTATGTATGGTACTTCTGAAATATTTTTGGAGCACCCTCTGACACAGGCCAGGATGAGGAGCCATCCACTTCCTCTTCCTCACATGCCTCTTCAGCAATGGTTCTGGAGCCTCAGGAAGAATAACAATCCACCTCCTCAGCCACGAATGTGTCTTCACACATGTGAAGTTACCAATTTAAAAATGTTTTATTTTAATTGTATTTATTTTCTACAGTATTTATTTTTTGTATTTTGTATTATATACTTTTAAATTCATCCATCCATCCATCCATACAATATCTTTACCCACTTTTTCCTTTTCAGGTCACAGGGGTCACTGGTGCCCATGTCCAGCAGTCACTGTGCGAGAGGCGGGGTACACCATGGACAGGTTGCAAGTCCATAACAGGGACATATAGAGAAAAATGAGAAAAACAACCATTCATCCTCTCTCACACCTAGAGACAATTAAGAGTTACCAATCAGCCTAACATGCATGTTTTTGGTCTATGGGAGGAAACGGAGTACCCGGAGAAAACCCAGGCATGCACGGAGACAACATGCAAACTCCATCCATAAAGGCCAGCGGACCAGGATTTGAACCAGGGACCTGCTCGCTGAGAGGAAGCAGCTCTACCAGTTGCGCCACCGTGCTGCCCATGTTTATATTCCTTCAGTTTAAATTTTTCAAAAATTAAATATTTAGACATTTTAAGTGTGTCCTGATGGTACATGGTAATCTAAATTATACGTCACTGCAAAGCGCGTCTGCGTCCCTGAGGAGCTGGGTGATGCAGGCTCGGGGGGTGTTGGTGGTGGTGTTGTTTGTCCAAGGCAGCAAACAGGATAGGAGCGCCCCTGGTGAGGTTTCACACAAAAAGAAAACATTGCATGATGTCAGTGCAACGTTAGACCTGGCAGTGTGGGACTTCAAGCACCGCTTTTACATGCCAGCTTCTTTTAACTTAAACTCCTAATTAGTTCTCACATGCTTTCCTCTGCATGTGCACGTTTACCTTTCCATTGTTCTTATCTTTTCTGCAGCGTAGCAGCTGAAGGAAATATGGCACCACAGCACAGCCATATGTAGTTTAGTTACACAAGTGATAAGGATGAATTTAAAGATAGTGGTGTTCAGGACAGCAAATATTTACCTCTCTTTACTAACAGGCTTGCCAAAGTACAATTACTCTTTATAACTTCTTCTAAGAAATAGCTCCTATTGATGTCATTTGACACCAGCAGGAAGATGTTTCATGTATATTTTTTTCTTAATAAAAAGATGATCTTGGTTTAAAATAATGGTATTGCATACTTTTAAATAATGCATATTTATCACTGTCTTTCATGCCAGAGTTCTGAGCTAAAATTACTTATGCTGAGCAGGAAGTTATTATTCTTTTGGCCAAACCTTGCAATCAGTATTGTGCACAATCGTGCACTGTTGTGAAACCTCATAAAAACTGATTGCGCTCAAATGTGCATATATTGAGAATGACTCAGCTACTACTAAATGGAATTTCAGCTCAGTATCTGCAAACCTGATGAGTTTTCATTTTTTCTATGTCCTGTTGGGTTAATTCCAAACGTTAAATGAGATGTAAAGTTTCATGTAGTGATTATGTTCAGAAAGTTTCATTGAAATCCATTCAGTGGTTCATGAAATATTTTACTAACAGAAACAGTTGCCTCTAATAATTATGGGTATAGTTTTTAAAACAGATGTCATGTGATCAGATGGATCTCAGGTTATGCGTTATAAATGACTCACTTACTACGGCAGCAAAATTTAACTCATTATCAGTTGGCTTGGCTGAGCTGGAGGCATTTTTTGTTAGTTGGCTTAGCTGTGGCAGCCATCTTTAATGGGGTTGACTCCAAAAAATAATCATCTTTAGGTATGGTACTGTAGAAATGGTAATGGTACTTCTTCCATTTATTTAACGGTTAACAATGGTGTACCACAAGGCTCAGTCTTAGAACCCACCCTCTTCACAACCTACATGTAGGTCAGACCATACCTGATACATCCTTACATTTTATGCTGATGATACAGTTGTTTATTGTCGAGCTAAACAGTTGCCAAAGTTTTCCAGCATTTGCAATCTGCTTTTGACATCATCCAGTCATATTTGTTCCATCTCAGACTTGTACTAAATGCCGACAAAACCAAAGGGATGCTGTTTTCAAACAGGAAGTCGGTCCTAGCAGTCCTTCCCTTGATTTTATCTTTGAATAATATTCTTATTGAATTTTTCGATTCCTACAAATACAGTACTTGGGTACTTGGTCATTTCGCCTCTCTCTTTTAAGCCTCATGTCAATAACTTGGTAAAGAAACTGAAAGTTAAATTGGGTTTCTTTTTTCCAAAATAGATCCTGTCTAACTCTGAACACTAGGAAACACCTTGTAACTGCTACTTTCCTTTTCACCATTGACTATTGTGATATTATTTACATGAACGCCCCTACAAACACCCTACAGTTGTTGGACACTGTCTATCACTGTGTGCTAAGATTCATAACTGGCTGTGACTACCATACCCACCATTGCACCTTGTATTCACTGGTTAATTGGTCATCATTAACTTCACACAGACTCTTCCACTGGTACATTTTCATCTTTAAATCACTTCTTGGTCTGCTGCCTTTATACATCTCCTCCTACATGTCTCTGCGTGAGTGCAGCTACAGCGTGCGCTCTCAGGACATTATGACATGCAGTGTCCCCTCAGTGAGGACTGAACTTGGCAAAAGGGCCTTCTCCTACTCTGCTCCTGTTTCCTGGAATATCTTGCAAGTAGAGCCGAAGCCCTTGACCTTGACCTCTCTTAGTGGTTTCAAACATCTGCTAAGTTAATGGAAAAAAAACCCCACGGCAGTCATGTTCTTGTTTTTAATTTTCTACATCGCATTATAACCAAGCTATTTTTTTGGTTACATTTTTTTAATACCATTTTATTTTTCTTGTTATTCTCAATTTGTACACATCCTTTATGATTGTCTATTGTTGTCCACTGTTAAAATCAGGTTTCTCTTGTAAATGAGTCCCCGAGGCTAAATGGGATTAACCTGTATAAATAAATGTTGAATGAAAACTACCAGATTGCCTGTTTTGGTACTAAACCACCACAGTGAGATTTTGCGCAAAACAACGACCACTGTAAACTCCTTGGTGATGGCCATACAGATAATGCCTACACACAGCTTCTATTCTAACAATGCTCATGTCTGACTTAACCCTAGAAATTGAGTCATCCTTCAACGCCCTTGCTATAGGTAGAACTACTCAATATCTAATCTCTCATGATATGCTCCAGAACCTTTTAGCCGAAGCAACCATTACGTTTGTAATTCCATTAAAGACATCTTGGGAAGGTCTGTGCCTCTCAAAGTAAAACCTGGAACCTGCGAGATTGCGTTCCTCATTAATTTGCCTATTATCACTCCTGCTAACATTTACAGACTGAAAGGTTGCCGATGAACTGCGGACCTTCTCAGCAGCAGCCTTGTTGCTGACCCTGTTAACATCTCACCTCGGCCACCTTGGATGAGTGTCCGGCACGATCCTACAAGGATCCCCTGAGCTGAAGCTGGTTTCCTGCATGGAGTGTTGGAGGCCCGATCGGCCTTCAGTCTCCTGGAAAGATGGAGCGACAGTCGGCTGTACTTTCCGATGATCCAGAAAGAGTCCGGGAATCAGCTGAGGATATAAATACAAAATTGGGTCTGTTATAGGTTTAAGGTGATGCAATTTGATAACTATAAGTTCCTTGTTTGCACTGCTTATATATCACTTAATCTGAGCAAAATAATAATAAAAAAACTTCTCTCATCCAAATTCAAAAAGTAAAATATTTTTGAAATAGTTAAAAAAAATTATTAAGCTATAAAAAAAACTAAATAAATTACATCCAAATAAACAGTAATCACTGATAAAGGTGCATCTAATTAGTATCACCTGAAAGTTCATAGAAAATTATTTGCTTATTTATCTGTTTATTTATTTATTTAGGTTTACTTGGCTATGGTGGCCATCTTGAAGTGTGTGGACTCCAATTATTGTGGAGGCGCACAGAACAGTTACTCTGAGAGTTTCATTAAAATGTGTGCTGTGGCTCTTAAGATGTTTTAGTAACAGATTCACCAACACACACATGCAGATATGAACAAAAACTTCTGCCTTGTGTTTTGTTGGTGGGTAATTGAAACATTGTACAGTGACATCATTGCTGCAGACCTCTTACAGTATACTTACTTGTAGCTGTTTTACTATAAAACATTTCATGCACATGAACGCACATGTCTCAAAATATAGTTTACTGTCTGCTCGTGTCAATGACACAATAAGTAGCAGTCTAAAACTGCTGCGCGACTTATTGATCATCTTTTGCACGGTGTGAGTGTTTGTGTTTGGCTTGGTGTTTGTGTATAATCACCTACACATTTCAGATGGGAACACTAGCGATACATCACCCAAATGAGGTCCAGTCGAGGCCATGATCCATCACCCGGTGTCTGGTCTAACAGTGAAGGTAATGAGAAAGGAACCAATGCAACATTGATGGGACCTGGCTGTGCGGGTGGAGGAGTGACCATCTCAATATGAGTCTTTATGACATTTGGTACCATGCACTTCTGAAATTTTAGCACAAATTCACTGACGTAATAAGCTGATTTACTGTGTGTGTGTCCCGACATGCATTTAAGTGCAAGTAAATGTTTGTGTGCGCTTGTTTCTTCCACACACATGTCCTCCTCACCCGATCTTTGGATTGAAAAACAGACTAAAATGCAATTAAAGGGGGCACTGTGGCACTCCATTGTCACATCACACCAGGGCTACTTCTTTCTGCCTGCTGCATTAATAGGGTTTCAATTGCTAGTGCTCGCTTCCTAATGGCTGATTTATTTCATTTTAATACCCTTGTCAAGAACCAAGACCTCGTCTGAGGGTCTTATAATAGGGGGTGCATTTTCCCTCTGTCTCCAGTGGGAATGCTTGGCTCTAAAGATCCCAGTTTGATATGGGAACCACAGCTCTTTTGACTGAAGCAGCAAGAGCATGAGATTGGGGGATGGGGGTGTTTAAGTCTCATATACTTATTTATAACTCACAGAACTGGATTGGCATTAATAAGCTTAGCCAAAGTTGCACTCAAGAAAACCATATACTAGAGTGGTATTATCACGGCCCAAAATACTACTTCATTATTTAGAACAAGAATATTTTTTCTCTTAGTTTATATATCTTTGTCTTCTCTCTGTGTCTTGCATTGTAGGGCAATGGCAACCCTTCTCCCTTGAGAAACTCAATTGACTGGAACCTCTGTCATTTAACACACTATTAATTGACTAATGTGCATCACATTGCTATGCAGCATAGGTAGATGAGGACCATGGGGCCTTATCAGAGTGGATTATGGGAAATTAGCTGAAGCATTGAGAAAAACAGTCACTTTCTTCCTTTTTATGTCACAAATACACATTCAGCTGTGGCAGAGCGGGTGTTGCTATTTGGGATTATTTGCACAAAGACAATTATTCTAATCACTTAATTCCATCATTATGAGAAATCCACCATGTTAAGCGTTGGGTTTCCATTTCTCTAGACAACTCTCAGCATAAGACTTCATCAATATCATTACTCATGTCTTTATTTTACCTAAACAATGCTTACATGATAAATAAATAGATAAAGGACAGCATACAGACATAATTCTGACAAATCGATTACTTATGCAAAGGAAGATCAGCCACCATAACATTTATTTCCTTTCGGCTGCTCACTTCCTCAGGGGTCACCTCAGTGAACTAACTCGAAATTAGGCTAGGCGATTGTTTTTATGTTGGATGTCCTTCCTGACTCAACCACAGACCATTGAGCTACCATAGCCCTCTGTGTGGAGCAGAGAGCTGCATCTAGAGCACCCTGAGGCGCGGTTGGGGCATTGCTCAAGGGCCCAGAGTGGGGCAAATGAGGGTAGAAGCAAGTGTGGGTATTTCACCTGTCCCACCCACATATTGATGTTGGTCCAGGGAGCTGAACTGGCGACCTTCCGATCACAGGCCCACCTTTTCTAACTTCTGCACCACCATTCCTCCAACATATTCAATGAAAATGACATTCCTTTTACTTATGCATGTTGCTGCCACATTACATGCTAAAGTTTTAAACATAAATGTCACGATTTGTTAGCGCACAGAGTACGTGTTGGGGATGACCCTTGTCTAAAACCATACCAAAGTTTAGCCCAATATCTGCAACACTGAATTATAGACATTTTTGTGTTTTTTAAGACCGCCATCTTGAGTTGGGTTGACTTCAAAAGAAAATCAATTGTAAATGTACCTCATTTTCTGAAAGTTTCATTAAAATTTCTATTGATCGCACGCCTTTCATAGCAACCTGCAGTAATTCACTTTCTAAAGATTGCACCAGGTATGAGCAGTTCAAATGGTCAAATCTGCAGAATTAATGAGACTGTGATGTTTATAATTTTATTTTTGTTTAAATGACACCTGGTACTGACATGCAAAGTTTTTCCTAATTGTCCTTTTATTTTGAAAGGTTTTTAAAGTGGAAACCACGCTCATGGGTGAACTCAGCTTTACTGTCAGAATGCATGCATCCCAGTCCACATAGATCCAGAAGATGAAGAAATATAAAAACTCCAGGCTAGCAGAATTAGCAGTTGCACATTTCTTGTCACCTGAAGCCTCTGTTTCATTACAGGGTTTCTCAGCTGCTGGACTTTGAAACCTATTTATTTAACGGAACTTCTAAATTTTTTTTAACCTCAAAAGGATACAGAGATATTCCAGAGAGATGCTACTAGAGCAGCTGAGGGCTGCATTTAGGTGCAGAGGGAATCAGGCCCCCAAGACTCTGGAAGACCCTTCTTTCTTCTTCTTTCGGCTTTTCCCTTTTCAGGGGTCTCCACAGCGAGTCATCTTCCTCCACCATCTCTGTCCTCTGCATCCTCTGTCCTCACTCCAACTACCTTCATGTCCTCT
>JARVGQ010000760.1:17119235-17130696 GCA_031762355.1 Hypsolebias martinsi | reverse complement strand
TCTGTATGTGGTGTTCTGAGCTGCCAACTAAAGGGATGAGTACAGACGCCAGATATTTGGAAACATTGTAAGTGACCAAGTTAATCATGCTAACAATTGGTCTTAAAGGTACACCTTGTTTGTGGATTTTGGGTAAACCATGCAGACTAGGCGTGGCCTCCCCTGGGTACAGTCTGTGGCAGACTGAGACTTTGAATCTGAGTTGTTCTGCTTCAAACTCTTTAATTTTGTTGTTACGGAAACGTTTCAACTTTTTATTTTTTGAATGTCCAGAGGACCAGACTTAGCTTTTTTAGATTTTTCTACCTTATTGAGCATGCGTCAGGATATTTATCTGTAATACTTTGTGCTTGTGCAATAATTCTTCAGCACCCAAAAATCAGTGCAACATTTTAATTTATGCCTAACTTTTGAGCACGACTTATTATCCAGAGATTTCCTAATTTACTAAAGACAAATGATTTGGAAGCAGGTGAGTCCTTATATTAGTTTCCTTTATAAGCTATTTTAATGCTTCAGGTCTTATTTTAATTGCAGATAAGGTTTCTTACTTTAAGTAAATAAAAGTGCATGTACTTATATAAAAAAGGCAAGTGGCCAATAGAAAAAAAAATCAAAGGCACTACATTTTGACTTAAAACTAGATTTGGTGTAGAGCTATGGAGCAGTACACATTATAAGCAGTCAAACAATGTAAATAATTTATAAAGTGGTCATTTTCATTAGAGGACTCTTACTTGTCAGGCATCTAAAAAATAGAAAATATGCACAGTAAACAAAATTATGTGTATTAAAAGCAGAAATGTATATTGTTTTGAGTATGATTAAACCAGCATGTTTGAGACAAATGAAGTTGGGTTTTTCAAAATAAAAGCTTATGAATAAAGCAGATTAAGTGTCAAATGCTCTTGGCTCTCCTAAAGCCATTTGGAAGCGGATGAGATAGTATGTATTTCAGTAATTTGAGTAAATTGCCTCTTTACATCCTTGATTGGCAACAAAAGCTGCATTTTGTGTCAGATCTGCAGCACGGGAGGAATATATTTATTGCAGATGAGTGTGCTATAGATTGCCACAAAGCGTAGCACAAAAGGAGCAACCTGAGTGCCATTTCCATGGTAACATCAGGCTGCAATCAGAGCTGCGTAGCTGCAAAGTCTTTCAGACAGTCAAATAACAAGGGACCTCGAGACGGACACAGAGCCAGTATGACACGACCCTTTCTTCTCAGCACTGCATTGCAAGGCATGCTTGATCACACTCATCTTACACTCTTTAAACTGGACAATAATCCACCAATACATACAATCTATGATTCTTTTTGGCTGGAAAGCAAATCATAATACTACTGCACTCAGGTCACCTAATTCCTTTTTAGTGTTATCCATCCCACATCCATGGCATTATCCTTAACAAGACTTGCTTTCAGATCAAGCACCTAAAGGGGAATAAGTGTATCATCTAGCTTTATTTGAATTGCAGGAAAACACAATATAAGTGACAAATATTTTCACCACAACACGTTTCTTTTACCATTGTTCTGTGTATGGTTACATCATACGCCTTACAAATGAACTTCATTATTAAATGTCTCAAAGAGCAAAATTATTTGCAGACTTTTATTCTTTGTGGAACATGTTTTCTAGCTTATTCATGCAGCTGTTATCTCCAGAGGTAAGATGTTCACTGAATGTTTTTAACAGCTGTTTTTTTTTTTTTCATCTGTATTTTGTTATTATTTTTGGTAATCTTTTGTGTTTATGCTTAGGTTTATTCCTTTTTTAGTTCGGTTCCTGTGTGTTTTTCTCTGCGCTGGTATCACTTTTCCATAGTCAGTTCCTGCTCCTCAGCTCCTGCCCCGCCCACTTACACCTGTTCCCAGTCATCATTAGTTCTTTGTGCTTAAACTGCATTTTTAGTTCCAGTGACATCAATTTAAGATTAAATGTTGGAAACTACAATAATTTTGTAGTGGCAGGATGAGCTCTTAAATCATGAACATATAAGGAAGTACTGTTGTAATGTCCCTTAAAATCATATAGAAAAGATTAATATCTTTAGCTACCACTTGCAGAGGAGTGTGTTGTTTCTGCAAGATTTTACTAGGAATATATTGAACAATCATGCTATAAAGTAAGAATCTTATCTAATTTTTAGCTGATTTGTTCATTTTTGTTTGTCGCGTTTGTCTCTATGTGGCCCTGTGATGGACTTGCAACCTGTCCTGGGTGTACCCTGCCTCTCACACTGTGACTACTGGACATGAGCGCCAGTGACCCCAGTGTTCCAAATAGGAAGAAGCGGGTAAAGATAATGGATGGATGGATGGATTGATGGATAAATGGATGGATGGATGATGGATGGATGGATGTTTATTTTAACAAGCATTTAAAAATACAGTATGCAAAATGTAACAATTATATAACCGCACCATGTGGGTTTTGTTCAAATACTCATGAACAGCTATAAATATAAATGCAACAAACCTAAAGTGACAGTTCAGATCTTTTGAAGTGGGGTTCTCTGGAAAGGTTATGAACAATGATATCATTTGATATTATATCATATTATGCTATAGTTAAAGTAAAATTTCACTGAGCTATGACTCCTGAAGTTGGCAACTCAAAATTGCAAGAAAAAAATTGTTTTTGTTTTTTTTTCGGTCTCACTGAGTGTTTGCAACCATGCAACAATTTTTTTTTTAAGGCCTAGTTTTGTGTACATGCCATGCAAAAATGTTTCCTAGATGTAGCGCATTTACTTTGTATTTATTCCACTGGAGTAAATTTTTCAAATAAAGACAGGCAGATTTGAACGTTTTTTTGTTTGTTTTTTGGGACAAATTATTTACTTGTGTTTTTTAGACTTTGGCATTCAGGGCTGTGCAGTCTCAGATATTTTCTGTTGAAAGCTCTTGTGCAGGTGTCAAGATACAGCTGAAGAAGGCCTGTGAAGTTTACGGAAACTAAATTGAGACATGTCTGAAATGCCCACAACAACTCTGTATCAGTTTTGAGTGAAAATTAGTCTCACAAATCTTTGAAAACATTCATGGTCTTTGCACCTCACACAACCGTATTAGGAACACCTGAAAACATTGATACTCCCTTACAAATGTTGTTTGCAACAGTCACAGCCCAGGGAGACAATGTAGTTAGCTTTTTCAACCACCTCAGTATGAAGAAAGAGTTTCAGTTTGATCTGATCCAAAAGCTAATAGTCTAACTAGGGTTGCAGTAAGTCTATGTGGATTGCTGTTGTCTTGAAACAATTCTAATTTCTAAAATTTCATCCATCCATCCTTTATCTTTTATCTGCTTCTTCCGGTACACGGCTGGATAGAGGAAAGCTTTGCAGAGAGTGGTGAAGGCTGCACAGAAGTCTGATGGAGTCAGTCTCCCCACCATCACAGACATCTACACCTCCAGATGCAGGAAGAGGGCCACCTGCATCATGAAGGACCCCACTCACCCAGCACACAAACTTTTTGCCCCGCTCCCCTCAGGAAGGAGGTTAAGGAGTATTAAGTGTAGAACCACTAGACTGAGGAACAGCTTCTACCCTGAAACTGTTAGACTCATGAATCTCTAATCAGGAAAATCACTGTGATGTCACTTTAATTGGTGATATGCCACTTTATCTGTGCTGCTGATTATCCATGCTGCTGATTTCTTGTCCATAAGCTGTTGTATTCTTACCCATCTGCTCACAACAGACTCATGATCAGGCTGCTGAAAAATAATTGTTTAGCGTACATCTTAGAGTCTTGTATACCGTTTCTTTTTTTTATATATACTTTATATCTTTGCAATTTTTGGGTGTACTTGGGACCTTGAGTACACAGTTTTATTCCACCTCACGTACCACATGTGATGCAAATGACAATAAAGTCTCCTGGAACTTTCTTCCTTTATGGGTCATGTGATTTTTAAAATTTAATAATGATTTTTGCAAACAATATTTCATAAAACTTCTTTAACTAACGCATAGGAAATACAATTTTAATACTTTGTTTCTTTGTGATTTTAGTGCATTTAACATAAACTGACTGTTGCCCTGAAGGTATAAGTTCCTTTTGTACAAAGCCAATTCATAAAATCAGAAAATAAGACAACTGATACAATTCAAGTCCCATTTCTCATCAATGATTCAACAATTGAATTATATTAAACCGTTTCTTCAATGAAGCCAGAAGATGAACAACATACTTTGTCACCAAATCCAGTTTCCTGGTTGGCTTCCCTGCAGGTTTCTTTTCAGCAACAGGTTAGCCACAAGGCCAGATTAAGCTTTCTCCCCTCCCCAATCATCCAGTAATACCAGCAGGCTGCATTGAGCCTGTGTTGGGTTTTGCCTGTTGAATGGTGGCTTATGGCAGCTAAAGACCTCTAGAGGAGGAATCCTGAGGGGATTACTCTCACGTCCTTCATTAAGTGGGAAATCAAAACAGTCTAGAGCGCCTGGGGAGGATCTTAAACATGCAGGATGCACATGCACACACACACTGCCAGCATGCACAATTACACAGCCTCTTGGTCCCACATGCAAACTTTAGGAATATTAGAAACTCTTATTTGTTCTGACACCCAGGGTTTGTTAGACTCATGTATAGGCGTCTAAAAAGGACACTCTGAGAGGATTATGCAAGTCAGACTGATAATTAAATAATCTCTTCAGAGGATTTTTACAACAGGGACTTTATTGTTCTTTTATTTTTGGTCACATATTTTTCTTCTCTATGCTGTGAACTTTAAAAACAGTATAATTTCTGCAAGGCATGTCCCCCTGTGGTGTTTTCAGTGTGGAGATCCCCAACGTTTTCAGCATCATCCATAGAGGAACAGCTGAGGCCGCTCTCATCAGCAGCGGAACACATCGTCATGGCATTAATCTGCTGTAAGACCCACATCTTCTGTCACTACAAGACTGTGATTGGGATTACGCACACTGTTTGCATTCTCCTGCAAAAATAGAACAGTGATGTGCAAAAAAAAGGGTGTGTCACTGTGAATTTTCAAGCATCAACATGAACTTCTTTATTATCGTCAAAATCCAAAAAGCATCTTCGTTGTCATCTCCATTCTACAAGTGGCATCATAAATCCAGTAGTTTTTATTTAAAACCATAAATTTACTATTTTCATTCGACATCTTAGACTAAAATAAAATAATTAAATATGAAATAATGAATCAAAAGACAATCAAATATGAACTTTTTCAAACGAAAACCTGAAAGAGGGTTTTGAAGACTATGACAAACGCATTCCCTTTATCTATTTTTCTAATAATTTTCTAAATTATTGCACCATTTTACGTTAATAAAGTGCAATAAACCGTGCACCAAATTGACAGTTTTGTAGATTTATGGGAAATTTACAGTAAAACAATGACCAGAATAAGAGCAACTTATATCACGTTACATCAAAATGTCATCTAAGATTATAACATTACATAAAGTGTCTTATTTTGTAGGGTTATATCATTTTATCTGAAATTTATTGATATTGTTGAAGAACATCCTTTGGACTGAAAAGACAAAATGTTGTGTCTTTTCATGTTACAGATTTTCACATCAGAATGCCATGTCGTGACATAATATAGTTTCATCATCTCATGTTAAGTCCTGTAATGTTAATAAAACATGAAATGTGATGTTCCATTGTTTCAAGTTGTGCAAAGTAAATCTAAGTCTGTGCTCCATGAAGAAATCTGTGATCCAATTTTAATGAAACTTACAGAAAGAAATCATTTACCGTATTTTTCGGACCATAAGGCGCATTTAAAATTCTTTAATTTTCTCATAAATCGACAGTGAGCCTTATAATCAGGTGCACCTTATGTATTAATTCTGGCTGTGCTTACTGACCTCGAACCGATTTTATGTGGTTATCGTGAATGAGTTGAATAACGTTTGACTCATCATTTCACTTAATGCGCCTAATAATTTGGTGCGCCTTATGTAAAAAATAAAAACACTGATATGGCGCCTTATAATCCAAAAAAAAATATGGTAGATGTTTATCTCCTAATAAACTATTTGCCATTTGGAGTCAATCAAATTGAATATGGCTGCCACAGGCAATCAAACTTAGCAAACATGAAAATAACTCTTTCAGTTTTACAGATATTTAGCTAAAAGACTGAGTGTAACACCCTCACATAGTCTGAGCATTTACAGATTTAACTAGATTTAAGATAAAAACTTTAGCACCAAGACGACAGGCAGTATTCATTCCTTCAATGAATGCAAATTTTGTTCAACGAAGTTTTACATTAGATAATTTTACTTAATTTCAATCATAATCACCCATGACATAGTCTATGTCATCAACTTCTCTCAAATAATTTGTTTATTTTTAATATTGTGCCATAGCTGTGGCATTTTGGCTTTGTTGTTGTTGAAAACAACATCTGCAACATTTGTTTTGTCATATTAAGCCATAGATGGTGTTTTTATAGCATTAAAAGTTGTGTCAGTATCAAATAAGGTTTGTAAGTTCAATCATCCAGGTAGATAACAACAAAGGTTAAATCAGTCATCTGGACAAGTTTGACATGATTTAACCTTTATAGTTGTCGTGTTGTGGGGTGTTGATATTGGCCTCTTTTGTCACTTTTTTAAAGTGACTCCATTAATAAGCAGAAAACAACTGGACACAGTAGCTGTGCTATGTCATGTTGTCTTTAACTTGCCCTGGATTATTTTCCACTTTCAATTCAATTCAGTTCAGTTTATTTGTTTAGTGCCGATTCACAACAGAAGTCATCTCAGGGTATTGCACAGAAACATTCACATACATAATGTTATTTATCTAAGGAACATTTATCTACGACGTGTCAAAATATTATCTCATGAAGCATTATTTAATATTGTGTCTCCTTTTTATCATGGTTCACAATTTTATTTTATTTTTTTTTAATCAGTGCAATATATTTTGACACGTCATGAATGGTCATGTTTATCATCTCCTTTCATGTTTTGGTGTTTCATCATATCAAAACATTTGATACAAAATTGTTTAAGACATGTGACTTATGCTGCTTTTTTATAGAAGCAGAGAAAAGCCATTTAAAAATAGTTTAAGCACGTTATTTCAAGATAAATAGTCTTGTTTTGATGTGATAACTGTGGGATTTTGACAATATCTCATGGTGACATTTATTTTCTTCAAGAAAACAACATAAATTATTATTTCTGATTACTTGTTTCAACCCTAAACCTTTTTTGATGACTAGGAATTAGAATGATGTTGTGAAAAGTTTAGAGTTGTGACCGTGAGAAGGTCAGAGGATCACGCCTTGACCTGAGACCTTCTTGGTCCTCAGCTCTACAAACCCCTCCTGGGTTTGTAGAGCTCTGGAACACACATGGGTTTTCTCCACTCCAGTTTCCTCCCACAGACAAAAAATATATATGTTCGGTTAATTGGTAACTCTGAATTGTCCCTAAAGGTGTGAGTGAGTGTGAATGTTTGTTTGTCTCTACGTGTCCCAGTGATGGACTTGCGACCTGTCCAAGGTGTAGCTCACCTCTTGCACAGTGCTGGAAATAGACACCAGCTCCCCTGTGAACTGGAAATGAAAAGAAATATTACAAAACATTTATCGTCATCAAAAACAATCATATTTTCTAAAAAAAAAAAAAAACAGCAGTTTGTTATCTTTAATAAACAAGAAGCATATTTCTTTGGATAAGCTAAAACCAGTTTTCAAGGGTTCAAGGATTCAAGATTCAAGGTTCTTTATTGTCATTCACATCACATGTGGTACATGAGGTAGAACGAAACTATGTGCACAGGGTCCCAGTTATATCCAGCAAAAGTATAAATTGTAAAGAAAAACGGTAATAAGATCTAAGATATGAACTAAGCATACACTAAGCACTAATAGTACAAAAACAATGCACCAAACAACAGCAGCACGAACATGAGTCCATGTGAGCAGATGAGGATGAATGAACACAGCAGCATGAAATAAATCAGCAGCATGAGATCATCATCATGGATAATCAGCAGCACATATAAACAATTAAGTAGCATTATGGTGATTTTTCAGTGGTTTTATTTTTCTTTTTCACAGTGATTATCCTGGTTAGATTTTCATGAGTCTAACAGCTTCAGAGTAGAAGCTGTTCCTCGGTCTAGTGAGTCTACATTTAATGCTCCTTAACCTTCTTCCTGAGGGAAGCAGGGCAAAACGGGTGTGTGCTGGGTGAGTGGGGTGATTCATGATGCAGGTGGCCCTCTTCTTGCATTTGGAGGTGTAAATGTTAGTGATGGTGGGGAAGCTGACTCCAACAGACTTCTGTGCAGCCTTCACCACTCTCTGCAAAGATTTGCTTTCAGTCCATCTCTCCTTAGCCGCCTGAGGAGTTTAGTTATCTCAACAGGATAAAAAAAAACAAGTAATGATCGTAAAAGAATCACATCTATATTAAACCAAGGCCTCTGAAGTTTTAATAAATTTTATGTCGGTTCATCCTCTGCACTGCCATTGTATTTTAAACCATATTGTATCAGTTCAGTTGACATCATGAGATGTGATAAAATGCCACAGCACATTTATGTAGGGTACCTAATGCCATCCTAAAAAATTACGTCATGTAGCATTATTTTATACAGTGACTGCATTTGGTCTATTTTAATTTGGGGATTTTGCACAGATAACGTCACAAAGAACATATCAACACAGATACTCCAGTAGGAGCTAAACTAAACTCAGAAAAATGCCGTTTAAGGACCTGTCCACCCACATCATCCCAACATCAAAGGAGAATTTTCAATCATAGGAAGTTATCTTTCAGCATTTACAGTATGTGAGTCACACACAAACAGCCTTTTAGCGGGCTCTGAAGTAATAAAGCCAGAAAGAGCAGTTAATTTTAAAACGGAGGTTACTTCTTTTGTCCAACAAACACCTTAAACTGGCCTACTTCCATGCTGGTCAGACAGTAAAGATTTTACTGAGGTGCTAAGTCCCAATTCCTCTACAAATGACCTTTAACTTCTGCTCACAATAAGGTGTAGAGAAATGTAGGTCAAAAGCTAATTATGTGGTCTGGCAAGTGAGGCTTATATGGAGAATTTTCTAAAGGACTACCAACACAAATCTGCCCGCACACGCTTGATGAAAACACGTAGCATGTGATGCATTAGACTATTATTAGTCTGAGTATGAGATACAGTCACACCTTCACATCATAAACATGATGGTCTTCCAAAGTCCAAATGTCAGTGCAAGCTGTCACGATGCTTTTGTTGACTTAAACCGAAGGGAGAATCCAACCAGGGCAATCATATTTGTCAAACCCATCCCTCGTGGAGGGTCTCATAAAAGAGCAGTAATTTAGGGATCAGGACGGTAGAGTCACCTGTTGAGAGACGGACGATAAAAAAGAATCTGCGGGCCTTCCCAGCAGGCCTCTGTTCGTATCGACAGGAAGTGCAGGTTCAGGGCTTAAAGTCGTATTCCACGAGTTGCCTCCACTGTGATCTCACAGGAATGCTGCTCTCAAAGTGCGTGAGATTAATATTTAACACAACATTGGTTGAAAAAGCTGCTCAGAGTCTGTGGTTTTAATGGCTGTGGTTTCATAAGAGCTCACCTGTCCCTGCTATCAGCTCCTGCTTCATAAAGTCTTGACGCCGTGTCTTGAATGACTTCTCTGCAGATGGATGTCCACTTAAAGAGGAATCATGTCACACTGTTCTGTGGCCGTTGCCTTCCTGTGTAAAATGCTGTCTGAATTTTAGTAAAGCGGCCGTTTGAATTAATTAGTGAAGAATTAGTATCTTACCTGCGGTAGAAAAATTCAGGCCAGACTGTCGAGCTAACGGCTATAGTCTGAGTTAGGTCAAGACCAGTTCAGTGTCAAAACATTTACAACACTTTATGCAAATGCTATTTTATAACCATAGTTTTGTATAAAGTACTTAATTCATAAATTTCAGTTGAAAAATTACTTTGTCAAAGTTAGACATATTGAAATGACATTATAAAATGAACCAAAAGCACATGTAACCATATAAGTTAAAGCAGGGGTTCTCAGACTTTTTGGTTCAGGGACCCCTTACAGGGGAGAACGAGTTTCAAAGACCCCCCTCATAATCCTCATGTTTATTAAAGAAGAACATTTTTCATTTCAACAACCAAAAATTATAGTTTTGGGAAAATTAACAGTATAAAAAACATATTAAAAATTACTTATTCACATAATGAACATAATAAATGTATTGCCACTTCTTCAACTTATTACAGAAAACTCTTTACATAGAACAAAGTGTGTTTGTGGGGTTCTGGGGGTCCTACCCCTGAAATTTTTGAATAAAATAAATGTGATTTTCTGCATTTTGGTGTATTTTAATGGGTTGTTAAGCATCTACGTGGCTGTAAAATGTATTTATTTATTTATTATTTATTTATTTTTATTTGTTGTGTGGAACCCTATGCACTGGCTCGTGGACCCCCGGGGGTCCGGGATCCCCACTTTGAGAATCATTGTATTAAAGAACAAGTTCCTCATCAATAGGTCTATACAAAACAACACAGTTCAAATAATAATAATAATAATAATAATAATAATAATAATAATAATATAATAATAATAACAATATTAGTGGAAGAAGCAATAATTGTAAAAAGTGATTAAGTAATAAGTAAAATCTCTTAAACTAAGAGATCCAATATGGCTGAAATTTGGATCAGGTATAAAACATATCACAAATACTGGGATAAATTTTAAATCATCTTCATGTTGGCACATTTTTTTACTTTATTAAACTGGATAAAAGAGAATTGTGCAAATAATTCCCAAATACAAATTCATTCAATTGTGCATTTGTATCACTTTAAATCACTGTCAGTGTTGCATTCAATGGTCACTTACACTGAATTTTCTGTCTTGTTTTGTATTCGTTAGCACAAAAGAAGCAGCTAGTTGTAACATTTTTGATGCAGCCTGAGGCATTTATGGCAAGAGTATGATTATATTTCTGCCAGAATTACCAAGTAATGCATACTTGGTGGAGTATTATAAAGTAACATTTGTTTGAACTCCTAAACTTTGGTTCTTGAGTTATTTTAAGACGGCACAGACGCAGTTTTGTCTTGGCCTAGCTGTCTCCAAACTGAGAAACTGACGTCATTTAAAGAGCCACTAACAACAAGCAACATATTAATTGTTCATAACGTTTCTATACAACCCCACTTTAAAATATTTGATACAGTATTCAATTTAGTCACTATCCATCCATTATCTTCAACCGCTTCTTTCTTTTCAGGTTGCAGGGGGTCACTGGTGCTCAATGTCCAACAGTCACTGCGAGGGGGGGGGACACCCTGGACAGGTCTCCAGTCCATCACAGGGACACATAGAAACACGAGATGAACAACCATTCACTCTCTCACTCACACCTAGAGACAATTTAGAGTTAGCAATCAGCCTAACATGCATGTTTTTGGTC
>JARVGQ010000760.1:17051548-17073376 GCA_031762355.1 Hypsolebias martinsi | reverse complement strand
AGGTAACAACCTCAAACAGGTGCTTCTTATTTAGAATAATAAGTGGAGGTGGACTTTTTCGAGGCGGACTAACGGGTCTTTGAGGGCTAGAATTGTTGCTGATTGACAGGTGTTCAAATACTTATTTACAGCATTAACACACAAATAAAATATTTTTAAAAAATCATACATTGTGATTTCTGGATTTTTTTTTTTTTTTTTTAATCTTTTACAGTGGTCATGCACCTAAGATGAAAATTTCAGACCCCTCCATAATTTTTACGTGGGAGAACTTGCAAAGTCGCAGGGTGTTCAAATACTTATTTTCCTACTGTATAGGCTTTAATTTAGACAGTCGCTTCAACTGAAAAATGCAGCAGAATTTAACAATTGTGTTTACTTGACTGTGTAGTTTCATGGAAGGGTCCATTTTCACTCCCAGATTAGTGATAATCTGTTTCTCAAATGAAGACAGAGAGGAAAGGTTGATGCAGGACTTCCTGTTGGAGCCATTAGGTGGAAACAATATGACTTGTCTTATTCTCATTAAAATTTAAGAAATTTAAATCCATCCGATCCCTGATGTCGACCAGGCAGTCAAGGAGAGGTTGGATAAGCAAACACCAGTGTGCTTCAGAGGGACGTACATTTGACAGTCAGAAGCATAAAAATGAAAAGGAATGTCATGTTTATGAAAAATGGCACCTAGTGGCAGCAGGTATAAAAGAAAAAAGAAGTCCAAGAATGGAGCCCTGTGGTACCCCCACACCTAAGAGCCACTGATGTGGAAATAAAATCCTTGATGTTGACATAAAAGTTTCTATCGATGAGGTAGGACATAAACCATTTGAGTGCTGAATTTGTGATGCCCACCCACTGCTTAAGCCTAGAAATGAGGATCTCATGGTCTGATAGGCAACCTCCGCTGCAGTTTACATTCAAGATGTGTTTTGGTGTGCAAGAAAGATGACTAAACTGTACTGCGGATAGACAAAAGGCTTACTGTTGATCCCTTGGGCATAGCGGTCTCATCCACTAGAAGGTAGAGGATATTCAGCACCACCATAATAACAGAGATTGTCTGCAGACACAGAGGAAGATATAGATTTGTTTACACATAGTATAATTACAAAAACATTTATCAAATCCTCAAAGAATCTGCCATTGTAATTGAATTGCAGGTGCCTCACTGGTTTGGAGGTATGCTAAATTATAATAAGTATTTTGTGACTGTAAAGTGCTCCAACATAAAGCTTTTAGATTTAAACAATGTAAGGCAGGTGGTGGATGCATGTGCTCTTCCCCACACAGCTTCTCTGCCTTATACAACAGTAAAAGATGGCGTAAACAGTATGCTCACACTACAATTTATTGTTACAGGTGGCTATTCAGCGCTGTCTTAAACAGCTATTAAACAAAAGTAGTTTCCCCACCCAGACTCAGTGGGGGGACGGGGGGATGATTTAAGTCATAGCGGCTATCGGCTAGACTGAATTTTGCAATGAGAAAAAAAAAAATCTGAGCATATTGATAGGTCAGTCTGAGCACTCACCGTTCCTGCGAGCAGGATCAGCATCACTATAGGATACAACAAGTTCTTTTCCCATCCTGATGCTTTCTTTCTTCTCTCTGAGAGGAAACAATATAAAGTCATGCTTCTTCAGAAATATGCATAGCAAACCTTTTAGTAACACATTTCCACAATGACTTCAACTTTTCCAATAATTTCCATTACAAGCCTGTTTCTACCAGTGACTTATTAATGAGTTCATCAACTACTGAAACCACACAACCTCTGACTTTATTTATAAGGTTTGTACTCCTTGTTTTGGTAAAACTTATTGTGTGTGTACACAAAATATCTCACCTTTCATCATAAACCACAACACCTCCAGGTAATACAGATTTTCCAACCTTCAAAAATAATGCTCTTCCTCTTTAATCAGCCCCACTCATAATTTTCTTAATTAGTGGAAACAGTAATAAATCCCAGATAAAAAGAGATGCAACAAAATTAATAATGTGATATATATTTTGGTTTTAATATGTGGTGGGCAACTAATATGACTTTCTTCCAAGCCACATGAAACATTTCAATTTTATATCTATCTCATATTTCAACAGCTGATTAGTCACGTTTTTTTGACATGGCTGACAGCT
This sequence comes from Hypsolebias martinsi, assembly GCA_031762355.1. NCBI lineage: Eukaryota > Metazoa > Chordata > Actinopteri > Cyprinodontiformes > Rivulidae > Hypsolebias > Hypsolebias martinsi. Next base: position 17,071,237 of record JARVGQ010000760.1, on the reverse strand, counting down.
TGTAAACCACATACACCATATCTTTTAAACATATACAGTTCTCTTAAATTGTGTATGCAGCTTCCCTTTTGTTTCTGCCATATCCACTGTCTGTCTTTATTTTCAACCCTGTTATCCCCCATATTCTCAAAGTGTATTCAGTCTGGATGCCCGAGCGAGAAGTTTGCCAAGTGCACTTTATATGCACCATCCTTCTAAATTAATGACATCACTAAAAGGCTTGCTACAATATAAAGTTTGCATCTTGTCCAATATCCTAAGTGCCTTTGTGCAAACCCTCCCCCACCCTGGTCCCCAAAAGGCTCCGGCTTCATTTATAATATCCTAAAATGGATGGAAAATTATCAGGCATTTCAGATCCAAGTCCAAATTAAGAAATTAAGGCAGATGAAGAGAGAACAGCTGCCTGTCAGCAATATGTAAAAAAGCTAGCATCTTTGGCATAAATTATTGTAGCAATTCAAGGTCCGACAGTAAAATCCATTAGTCATATAATACAATACAAACACTTACCTAATTTATTCTTCTGATTTCTAATGTTTTCCAAATCTTTGTTGAGCTGGTGAGTAAAGCTTCCTCGATCATAGGTGTGTATAGATGAGCCTGTGAAATACAAATTGGGTAAATTTGCATTCGATAAATTAAGTAATCAACTAAAAATGAAAAATAAATTGTGCTCAACTGAAGAAGCTAATTTTTTTTTCTTTCTTTTTAACTTCATTAAACCTGCTGAATGATAGTCAACAAGCAGTACACAGATGTCCCGTCAGAGATTTGAATAGTGACTGTTTTCGAGATTAGTGTTTTTGTGAACTGGAATTGAACGGGGAATGAAAATAAATCTTAATGTTTTTGGTGCAATATATTCTAGTTGCTAGGAGTTACACTGTGTATAACAATAGAGCAAAGTGACAGATCAAGGCAAGTGGAGGGAGCATTTATCCACTGCCAGGCTCAGTGGTAGAGCCAGGAGGTGGCCAATGGTGGCCTTGGCCACCATAGATTACTCTTTGGGCCAAAGGGCCACCCCAATCATTTGGGGGAACTATACTTTTAAGCATAAGGGACGTTATATTTATTTTACTGTTTATATATTTTAAGGCTTTATGAACCCTTTTCACCCTCTCTAAATGTTCTTTTAACAATCCGATAATTCTCAATCGGGTCATCTGGACAGTTTCTTTTTAAAAGAAACTGAACTTTCTTGTTCTTAACAATGTTCTCAACTCTCTAAATGCTCTAAAAGAACACAGTAAAAGAGAGGAGGCAGACTGATGCTACAGTTCCTGAGCCAATACCAGGGGTGGACTGGCCATTGAGAGCACCAGGACATTTCCCCAGTGGTCTAGCTCGCTCATTGATTGCCATGGTGGACTAAAGGCTCATTTTGGGTCGCGCTTGATTATTTTAAATAAACAATCCATGCCACTCATTCTGGTATACGCCTCACTGAAGCTTTCACAGTAGTGATGGGGAAAGACAGACCCCACTACCTCCTTTCTCTTTCTGAGGCTATCTGTCACAGCAGAGCAGAGACACACAACATGTTGCGTGTCAGTCTGTTGTGTGTCTCTGCACTGCTGTGACAGACAGCCTCAGAAAGAGAAAGGAGGGAGCCCATTGGCCATCACTGAGCGGGCCAGGCCACCAGGAAATGTCCCGGCGCTCCTAATGGCCAGTCTGCCCCTCAGCACAATGCTGTGGTTGGTCGCCTTCCATCAATAAGCCAATCATGTGTCGTGTGCAATCTTACGTTGAAAACCCGCGAAAGAGTGAGTCCACGAATGTCGAACCGCGAAGTATCAAGGAATTACTGTATGTATATACCACCACATATATATGGTGGTGGCAATGTTGTGTGTACCTTATCTGTGGGTTGTCTAAAACAGGGCTCTCTTGAAAATGAATGCTCATGACTCAGTGAGACTAACCTATATAAATACAGGTTGAATGAAAAAAATGTTGGATTTTGACTTGGCAACCTTATTTTTGAAAGGAACCTTTCTTATGTCTAGATGCAGGCACACACAAAAATGGAAGTTGGCATGTTGCTTATTTTTCAGGCTGTCCAGTTCACAAGGTTAGCATGTAAACATATATGGTAGCAGCCATGTTGGAGTTTGACATTGCAACCCAGTTTTTGAAAGGAACCTTTTGTGTGGCTAGATGCAGCCACACCAAAATGAAAGTAGGTACCTCACATATTTTTCAAGTTATCATGCTCAAAACATGCACGGATGGACAGACAAGGGTACAATTATCCCTCTTTGCTCTACAACAAGAAACAATAAAAAAAATTGTTCAACAAACTATGTCATTAGCTAAAATGTATAAGCATGTGAAAAACTATTAATATTCTAATGCTTCCACTAGCAATAAAAGGATAAGCAAGCAGCCAGGTGCTGCTAATCAAAATCGCTTCATTAAATGGACATAAGTGAGTGTGATCAACACTATAAAAGATCTTTTCTAGGAGTCGATGTTCAAAGCAAGTTTACATTGATGTTAGACTGGCCCGAGGTCAAAGTCAATGCACATAACTCAGATGTCACAATTTTTGAATAAAATATACATTTCAGTATTTTTTCAACTTGTATTTTCAAGTTTTAATAAATATGGCCTTTGGAGTGGGGTTGTGGGGGAGTAGTAAGCCTCCTCTCTCCCTCTAAAATAAAAAAGCCTCAAAACTTTTGTTTGAAAAGTCCAAACAAATTAGACTTTTAGAACATTTTTGCACAGATTAGATCTAAGAGGAGATCTTTGATCACACTGTACAGCATCAGCATGGGTGAAAACCAAACAGTATTTTTGTACAAACATTTCATACTAAATGACAAGGACAGAGGTGGAGGGCTTAAGATCCAAGCTTGTTTTGCAGCAACAGGACCTGGGAACCTTGCAGTCAACAACTAGACCATTAATGTTTGTATACCAAAGTATTCTTGAGTCAACCATGAAACCATCTGTCTAACAGCTGAAGCTCAACTGAAACTGGGTAATGCAGCAGAACAATTATCTCAAGCGCACAACAAATTACAGCAAAATGACTGAAAAAGAAAATAATCAAGGTGTTCCTTTGGTCTACTCAATGCAATTTTCTCAACCTGACTGAAAACTTGTGGCTGGGTTTTAGAAGCGTTATGCATAAATAAATGTCTGCAAATTTCAAAGAAGGCACTGAAGCAACTTCAGTCGGTCTGTCCGTCCACTTTACTGATGCCTTCATGAAGCTGAAGAGAAGATTTTTTTCCAGGTTATAGTTCCTAAGTATGGTAATTTGTAGTGAAATTAGTATTTCATGTACAATTTGAGTACAGTATTTAAAATTAGGTTTTGTTAAAAAATAATAATAATAATCCAGAGTACTGGTAGATGCCAAGTGTTTTTGCGTGAGGTTATATTTTTTGACCTGATAAGAACCAGATTTTTACACATTACATGTAAATAATGAATTAAAACTACTTAAAAGAAAATACTGTACAGGATATTTACATCTATGCTTTTTGTCTTCTCGCATGTTTTATCTTCATATGGCAATCCCATCAAAACAAGTAATTCTGCTCAATACACAACATGATTTCAAATTTCAACAATGTGAATTCAAAGTAAAAACAACCTCTTGTGTCAGGAGCTGTCTAACGCATGCCACAACAGGTTGAGTGGGCTGGATAAGACGGCAAGGGATTCTCCAGGAAAACCACAAGGCTGGTTCATTTAGGGCTAATTTATCTATTTTACTCTGTTTTCCTTCCAGCTTGACACACTAGCATAGAGGCTTCATGAAGCTAAAGAGGAAGAGTATCCATTTGCATCCCCTGGGGTGATTGGCAGATCAAGACCAATTAGTTCAGTGTTACACCATTACTAGTGTGCAATAAAAATACCATCTTTCATCTTTGTTACTGGAGTGAAGGACCAATCACTTTGATCAGACCGTTTTCTTTCCTCTGTCATTATGACACGCCCTGTCTGGATGAGTTGAAGTAGGTTAAAGAGGGGAGATAGATGGGAGAAAAAAAAAAAAAAAAATTAAAAGCCTATGTCAAATCTGTCACAGATATGGTACCTGTCCCAAGATCTGAACAGGGGAAAGTTTGAGCCCTCCAAGCAAATGCAGTCACAACGCAACAGGAAATGTCAAAAACAGTTCAGTTGGCTCTTCATCTCCAAATATGATCTTAACAACATGCTTCAGGGAAATTAAATCTACTGAGCTGCAAGTTATTTCATTTATCACTTTTTCACAGAGTGCATAGTTTTAGATGATCACAAATAGATATAAAGCACTGATGCATTTATTTAAATTAAAATACCATAGTCACAAAGAAAGCACAAGTACATTAAAAAAAACACTAAATCTTAAGTTGTTCAAACAGTATAAACGATGAGGACTTCAACTGCAGTATCCTCAATGACATCATTCCATACTGAAGTTGCATATATCCTTCCTCTCCCTCTGCTGGCACCGTCAAGTAAGAGACTGAATTACAGCAGGGCAGAGATGCTGAGTGAGTATTCTGGCAGCCAGGAGAGCTCAAAGTAATTCAACACATCCTCTCCAACCTTCTCCACAGTCAAAAAATTACGTCATCCACAAATATGCTAAACACCATGCTGAGACAAAAAAGGCAACAGCAAGGTCATTGTGCCGCATAGCATCTGGACAAGCGCTGTGTTGCTCTGTTTTCAGCAGATCAGGGTCTCGATGAGGACAGTCCCAAACTGTGAGAGCATCACTTTGACTTTACTGCAGTATATATTTACATACTTTAGCTGCAAATTAAGACAAACCATTCAAGGCAAACATACTCATAATGTTTCTCAATACAGCCTGAGATGTTAGGCTGATTGGTAGCTCTAAATTGTCCCTACGTGTGAGTGAGAGTGAATGGTTGTTTTGTCTTGTTTGTCTATGTGTCCCTGTGATGGACTGGAGACCTGTCCAGGGTGTCCCCCGCCTCTCGCACAGTGATGGCTGGATATGGGCACCAGTGACCCCGACCCGAAAAGGAAGAAGCAGGTAAAGACAATGGATGGAGGGACTATAAAATTTGGCACTATAATATTATAAAATATGATCGTTTTCCAATATACCAGTAATAATGTGTTAGGTACCAATATATATTCACAAAGGCAGGCAAAATCTGATAGATTATTTCCCAAAATTTATGTTGCAAATCTGCAACAAACATTAACTGATAAAATAACTTACTTGATCAGATTTAATAATAAAATAAAAAATGTTATTTTAACGTACAGTATATGATTGTTTCCTGAGAAGTTGAAATGATTTTATCACTGTATTTATGGCATAGATTTAAACAAAAGTTGGTCAAATTGAACAATAAAAGGTTGCATAATAACATTTGTTTGTTTTGTTGTTAATTGCATAGTGCTCAAAAACTTGTGGCAGAGCTCTGATAATACATTTCATTTAAAAAAAAAATGCAAGAAATTATGCAAAAAAAAAAACAAAAAAAACCTTCCTTTATTTTTATACCAAATTACAGTAATTTTTTTCTTGGTTTAGCTTGCTGACCCTTGATCACTTGAGCAGAACTGCTTAAACATGAAGCAGATTAATAATTTGTGACACATTATCAAGATTTTCATTTATTAAATAACTAAAAATTTTTAGATAAGAACTACTTAAAGGCAAGTAAACTTTGTTTTGAGGGATACAATTAACACAAAAGACAGATATGTAATAATGTGACCACACTTTTTTATTCCAACAAGTTAGTTTTTTTAACCTCCATAAAACATCAATAACATAGTTAGAAATGCTAAAATGGTCAAACAAATGTTTTTCTCACAGTCAAAGTATACTGAAAACACCCACATAAGCTCCAGTGGCATCAGAAATTTTTTAAAAGTAACTTATACCATTACTCACTGTAGTTTTACTATTTCAGTTAATTATCGTAAAAAAAAAGTTAATAAAAAACGTAAAACTAGAGCAAAGTTGCCAATACTGTAGTTAGTTTAACACATTTTTCTGTCCAGCAGTCTGGTATATTAGACAAATTTTTCATCTTTGTGATTTTTAAGATAATTTTAAAGCAACACAGAATAGACATCACTTTATGTCAACTGTAAAAACATGGTCATGTAGTGCAGCATGTCTCTAAGGGTTTCTCCTTCAGGGAGGTACGCACTCATGGCTAATAAGTCAGTTCAAGCTAAGTAGAATGTACTGATCCATGCAATTGAAACTACGTGCTACTGTAAATAGGCAATTGCTTGTCTAAAGAGAACAAAGGGTTTAGCGTGTAAATAAACATGAATGCTCAACGCTCCACATCTACAAAATACAAACTATGACAGCAGATAATCTGTTGGGCAGACTTGATGCAGGTGAAGCAACAAAACATTGCTGTCTCTGGAGTGTGTCCTGTGAACTGTTCCTGAACTGTTTTCAACTTAATTCTTAGATCAAAGGAATGCCACCCGAACCTTCAGCTTCACCTACATACGAGCATAAACAAGTAAACACATGGCATTGAGTAGGTGCACAAAAACATTCATGTATGATATGCAGTTTTATTCTCCACTCAACAAAACCCTCCGTCCCCTCCAAAACTCTCACCTCTTTAACAAACAAAATGAACTGCAGTGTGGCCTCAGTCAACACTCTGACATGTGTTGACCACAGTTGTTTTATTTTCCCCCTCAGTGGCTTGTAAGGATCAAACAGTTTTGGAGATGATAAGGAACAGATTACAATTATTCTATCAGTTAGTTCAAAGCAGGGCCATGTGGAATGAGCCTGAAGAAACCGTACGCATTGGTGGCTGTCTATGGAGGAGGCCAGTGGTGCGTTCAAAAACATGGGCTATCAGGAAAGAATCTCTCTTGCCTTCCTGGTTTGAAAGGACTCTTGTCTTCTTCATTGACTCACATCTGTACACTTGGTTACGTGCTTGGGTTAATATTAAAGTAGGTTTTGGAACTTGACTTCCTGCGTTTTCAGATAATTCAACATCGAACAAGGATTTTGAGTGAACACAGAGGGCTGGACATGGGATGGAAATGCAGGCTAGAAAAATAACATTTTTACCATTCTTGAACTCTTTAAACTTTCTCTTTGTCTGCATAGTCTTAAGAAAGGCACAACACTCATGGTATTCTTTTGGAGATGACTAAAAAGAAGCTCTTTAACATAAATGGCAGCATGCCATAAATTCCCTAAAATAGTTTAATTCCCTACGTTTTGAACAGGATACAATTCTTGGGCTGACAGTAAATGAGGCAATCATTTCATCAACATTCACAGTGGCTTTGGAGTGCCTCCTTTAGACAAACCTCCTAAACTTTAAACATAGCACCATACTCAGCATTTTTCAGCATTCTTTGATCTTTAGCAGAAAGTTATAAGTGTAAAACAATGTTGGGAAAAGCCTGTGTCAAGTGTGTGTGAATTTTTGGTCAATGTCTGTGTCTGTCAAACAGAATTTTCAATGCTAATTGATTCCAGTGTGTCCTGCTTTATCACACCCAATAGTGCACTCAACTTCTAGCCTTGCCTATAACGTGCCAACACGTCTCCTACAGACATACCGTTTAATCTCCTCTGAAGGGCTTCCTCCTGCAAATGGATGCAGTAAATCTGCTCATCTAGGTCCTCTAGGATCTAAAGGGGAGAGAGCAGAGCAGGAAAAGATGAAATGGGTTATAATTAGGTCCAAAGTGGGACTGGAGCAATGGCAGATGGAAGGATGAGTAGGTGATGTATTTGTAGTCTTCTGCCATGCACTATAATGGACGCCTGAAAGGGCTTTAGGTACAGCAGATTGAACAGTCTTAGATCTGACACATATTTTGAATTTAATGATTGTAGGCTCTAATTTAAGTATTTCAACCTTATCCATGTACCGTATTTTCCACCGTACACATTGCACCGCCGTATAAGTCGCATCAGTCCATACTTGTCTAATAAAGTGGAAAAATGCATAATATGTTGCTTCGCCGTACACGTCGCATCTATTATGCGTCACCGCTGATGCATCGCATATGTTGTGCTTTACCGCTGACAACCCAGAAATGTGGACTGGTGCTGTGCCAAAAACGGATGGGCTGCCAAATGACGGTTGTGGGAGTGGGCACGGGAAGACTTTAACAAGAATTTAACAAGATTAACACGTAAAAAACAATTATTTGTTTGCTAAAAATTATAGTAAATGTGTGTCTCAGTCTAACGTTTGCTTAATAAATGCACTTTGAGGGTCTAATCAGCTGCATTTCAAAACCCAATACGCGGACGTAAACGTGATATGCGACAAGTGGCTGCGCAAATTTAACAAGATAAACGCCTAAAATTGTTTGTTTGCTCAAAATTATAGCAAAGGTGTGTCTCAGTGTAACACTTTTTAATAAATGCACATTAATGGTCAAATCAGCTGCATTTCAAAAATAGTTTTGCTGCTGAGGTGCTCCCAGGAGCGAGCAGACAGGGAGGGGGGAAAAAAGGAAGGAGGGAGGAACACTACTTGTTAAATCAAAACTTAACAAGAAAAGAACCTAATCAATTATTTGTTTGCTTGAAATTATAGCAAAGGTGTTTCTCAGTTTAACATTTACTTAATAAATGCACATTAATGGTCAAATTAGCTGAATGTCGCCAGTGTGGTGCAGCAGCAGGTTTGACGGTTCCAAGCAACGAGCAGAATGAAGGTGGGGAGGATTTGGCAAGCCGATTGAGTCATTAATAGCTGGTGAAGATTCTCAGTCATCCAGGACATGGTAAATTCAAAAAAGTTCAAGATAAAAACAATAAAGTATAAAGTAAAGTACAATATAATAAATAAAGTCCAGTTGTTTTGTCTTGAACATTATTGAATTTGTCGTTAATAGACACTTTCACATGATACAACAGCATGCCTTACTACTTGAGTGCCATCTAGTGGCTGAAAAGGGTAGTGTTCAGAATTTTCGGTCAAAATGAATGAAAACGGTCATATCTCAACCAAAAATTGGTTTATAAATATGGAAAAAAATCCATAAATACGTCACTTCGGCCTATAAGTCACAACAGCATGTTGAAAATTAATTAACATCATCCAACTCCAAAAAGCTAACGTAAAATTCTATGATGTTTATTGTATGATGTAGCATGGACCACAATGAAACGCTAAGAGTCATTTCACCACAAAGCAGCTTTTTGCACGTGCAGTAATCAATCACATGGGGAACCATTAAATGTAGACGTGAGTGAGGAAACTAAACCTGATGATTTTCTCCACGGGCAGCGCAGTTGGTAGAGCTTCCGCCATTCAGCGAGAAGGTTGGCAGATCAAATCCCAGCCGGGGACCTTTCTGGGTGGAATTTGCTTGTTCTCTCAGTGCATGCGTGGGTTTTCTCTGAGTATTCCAGTTTCTCCCCACAGACCAAAAACATACATGTTAGACTGATTGGTAACTCAATTGTCCCTAGGTGTGAATGAGAGAGTGAATGGTTGTTTGTCTCTATGTGTCCCTGTGATGGACTGGCGGCATGTCCAGGGTGTCCCCTGCCTCTCACACAGTGACTGTTGGATATGGGCACCAGTGACCCCCATGACCCGTAAAGGAAAAAGCAGGCAAAGATAATGGATGGATGATGGATGGATGGATGGATGGATGATAAATGGATGGATGGATGGATTTTCTTCCTTCTACTACACTTTTTTATTTTCACTCGTTAAAATTGGGAACACCAAGTCAGACTGCTGCCCAATAACAAGTTAACACACTTTATGGATGTTCAACATTAAAATCACTGTTGAATGATCAGACTCAACAGCTGAAGCTGAATTCGTAGTTACAGGGAATTCTTATCACAATTTTATACTGAACGAGGACGAAACTGAATTTGTCTTTTAAATTTTATTACAAAAATAATTAATCCAGATGAGAATCGTCAACAAAAAATAAACAAGCTGAACAACATAAACGATAAAGGATAATTTAGAGAGTAACTAGTTTGATAAGTGGCAAAGTTATTACTAAAACAATAATGAGCAATCTAAACAATAATCAGTTAAAGATTAAGTTTCTTTTTCTAAGGCAAAAATGTATTTGAGCACAAATTATTCTGGCTTTTATACACACAGAAATTTAAACAAAGTTGATTTGATAAACAGTTTACTTTGGAAATTGGTTAGGAGATATTATTTAACGTTACCAGCTTAAGTCATTTATTATCAATGCAAGCCAGGAAATGATTAATCAAGCTGCATCAGCTAAAATGGCACAACCAGACCCAAAACATGTCACCAGGTCTCAGCTCTTCACCAGGTCAGTGTTGGGTGCTTGAGTTCACTCATCTTTCCGGGGTTTTGCTGGCTGATCAGCCCAGGATACACCACAAGGAGAGGACTAGTGAGGTGCTGCTCAAGGTAGCCCAGCGTCACGGTGACTGCTTGTTTGAGGACTGTTTTGTTGTGACTTGCTTTTGGTGTGGGGTAAAACCCCAGTGTTTCCAAGATCCTTTCAGCCCCCTGCTCAATACCAACTACAAATAATAGTTTTTAACTGGAAATGGTTGTTCCTGTCTTAAAAAAACAAAACAGATAAATGATTAAATTGCTTGATTTATTTTCTTGGCAGCTTTCACCAAAACCTTTATATCATCATATTAACCGACAAACTCCCATTCCCTGCAAGGAAGCTCTTTCTCTGAATACTTGTCGTGTTTTAGTGTCATATCACAAATTCAACATTCCTTCAATAATAGAGACATTTGATTAATTTTATAACATAAGAAGATTTAGCAGTTGTATAAAACATTACCGATGTGATCCAAATTGCACAGTGCTGTTAAAAAAGACCATACTCATATTTGGAGGTAGCAGTGATTTTTCTTTATTTTTGGCAGTTCCATGAAATAACGCGGACAAAGACACAGGTTGTGAAAGTCTTGTAGCGAGAAAAAAAAAATTTAACTTTCGCAAGGAAAGACTCATCTGTTGAAAATCATCTGACTCGAACACTGCAGTGCAAATGATTTATGATCTATTAATCTTCTGATTTCAGAGCTGGTTTATCTCAGAAGCACCGCCAGGCTCAGTCCATGCTTATCAGAATTCACAGAGCTCTTTTGGTGGGCCGAACGCAACCGCAAGAACATGAAGGCTCAGTTCATTTAACATCATAATATAAAACATGATTTCCATGTCTTGGCCTGTAAAATCACAACAGCCTCACTAATCAAAGACACTGTGTCAGAGGAACACGGAATCCAGTTGTGGGCTGATGCTGGAAAGGAATCCCATTTTTCTTTTTTTTTTTAACCCATTCTTCTGCCAACGGGCAAATAAAAAGGCAGCAATTTACAGGATATTACCACAAACGCTGCCTTTATGAGCACTGACATTAAGCACCTGCTCATGACGGCCACAACTGGAATACGCTGCGGTTTACAATTACTGTACATTAAACTTTTTCCTTCAAATCTCCAAGTGAGTGTTTCCAATCTTAGATATTTCGTCTTCAAATAGATTTGATGTCATTAGTGTTGTGAAATTTATAGGAAATTGGGACGTATTAGTGTAAAAAAAGTTCAATAGGGTTTTCTTTTCTAAATGAACTGGATTTATATTCCAGATTTTGTGTATTTATTATTTTACTATTGATCAAATTTCATTTCTTTGTATTTGCTTAAATTTATGAATTGTTTTGTTATTTTTGTCCTGACTATAAGATCCAACCATCCAGCAGCCAGCCAGTAAGCCATTATCTTTACGCGCTTCTTCCTTTTTGGGTCACAGGGGTCACTGGTACCCATATCCAGCAGTCACTGCGTGAGAGGTGGGGGACACCCTGGACAGGTTGCAAGTCCGTCACAGGGACACAAAGAACCATTCTCACTCACACCTAGGGACAATTTAGAGTTACCAATTAGAAAAGTAGAATGTACAAAAGGTAGGACATTAATTGTTCATGAGTATTTCTCAGAAACCCACTTCAAATCACACTGAACAATTGCTTCAAACAGGTTTTAAAAGTGGATGGATGTAATTAAGACTGTTAGCGTTTAATTCTAGCAGCTGAACCATGTCAACACCTCTAGAGCCTAAATGTAGTTAAGGAATGTACATCTGCATGTGGATTTTGTGCAAAAAAATGGAAAATCTGTGTGAGTGACAGCAGGGATGTAAACACAGAGAAGAAGAGAAGTGACTATTATAAACGGACAAATGTAGAATGACAGGTCCAGGTGTATTTTATGTTGGAAGAAAGACAAAAAACACATGCCAAGGACAGAAATAATTACAAATACAAACAGGTAGAGTAGAGCAAGTAAAGACAACAGCAGAGTGAGGAAATGTGGACAATTTATGCTTGAGGAGTCTTTTTTTCAACCTTTATTTATGCAGGTTAATCCCATTGAGCCTCGCGGACTCATTTACAAGAGAGACCTGGCTACAAACTAAGTATGATGACAACAGCAACAGTAGATTTTCCTTGGACAATCAACAATAGACAATCATAAGAGAGAAATACAATTATTTTTTTTAAACAAGTTAAAACAAAAATGCCAAAGTAGCAAAACAGACAGCTTATAAGGCATATGCAGAAAATCAAGAACAGGAACATGTCTGCATTAAACAGCATTAAACATTTAGTAACATTCACAGCTGGATGCCAGCTACTACACGTTTGTTTACAGACGGAAACAGCCAAAGTGAATAAGTGTTGAACTTCCTGCCTACATTTGACGACAAACACCGAATGATGTACAAAGTTCATTCACCCTTTATTTAGGCAGGTTAAAGTAGGTCGAAAACTTGTCTCAAACTTTAAGACATGGTTTGATTCAGCAGAGTGCTTTGTTTACATCAAGTGCGTACCCGCATGACATAGCTACAAAATAAACCGTACACTACCTTCTGATGGAGTTCAAGAAAAACTTCATGTTTTATTTTACAATTTGACAGAGGATATTTAATGTTTTGTACTTCGTTTTTATTTTATTTGTGTTGTTTAATTTTTAGGAATTTGTAGTAAAAATATCTTGCCAAAAGCATATCAACCCCTTCGGATGTCTACCTGCTTAATGACCTTCAGAAATCCTTAGCGCTCTTACACAACACACTTTACTTACAAGTAACAACACAAACATTGTGTTTAATGTGGATATACAGTACAGTATAGACAACACAATCCAGAAAACACCTGGCTGTCCTCACAGGTGATCCAGTTTTATTCAATTGTTACTTCACTCCGTTGTAAAAAGACTTCCCACTGGCATGTGAGAATTTTTGTAAAAAATAAATAAATAAATAAATAAATAAATAAATAAATAAATGTGTAAAACTGTAACAAAAAAACAACACAAAAAAAAAAAAAAAAAAAAAACCTCCTTTATTGGAAGAAATTTTTACGCTTTATAATGTAGCAGTTTTTGTTTACCGGTAGTTTTTATTTCATTTCTTCTTTTTACTTTTTCATTTGATATTCATTCAACCTATATTTATTTATATGCTTTTTATACGATTACTGTTGTTGTTTGTTCATCTTTTGTGCTTTTGTTTGAAACAGGTCTCTCTTGTAAACGAGTCCTCGAGGCTCAATGACACTAACCTGTAGAATAAAAGTTGAATGAATTATTTAACGTAGTAAACATGTATGTACAGTAGTTAATATTAGATTGGATCAGCGGGAGGGCAGCTCCGCTCTGATTGGCTGATGGGTTTGTTCACTTCCTGCTTTGGTCACGTGACCCGCAGAACTGGCGGCTCTGGTCGGGTCCTCAGTTCTCTGCGTTCGCAGGTAAAAAACTGGAGCTCCGTCATAAACATTTGGATTCAACGGGTTTTTTTTCTGCTCCGGACTCGGAACTCTTCGACTCGAACCCTCCGCGGTTCCTCCACGCCTGGTGAGTCAAAAGAGGAAGATTTAATCCGTTTTAACGCAGGAAAACCGAAGAAAAGTGACGAATTCTTCACGGGAATGGGATTTAATCCAAAAAGATTCAGTTTGGATTAAAGATAGTCGAACAAAAAAAGCATCCGTTTTTATTTAATGATATGTAAAAAAATGACTCCTCACGCTGTAATAAACCTTTTTAAAGTGATTTTATATTAAAAAATAAAAACTTCTGTTAATGAAAACAGAAATGCAAGAATATCACACTGTTTTGATCATTATTGTGATATAATACTTAATATTGTGAAATTTGCCTTTATTAGGTGAGCTTATTGACCTTTTTGTATTAATTAAGATTACAATTACTGTATAACAAAATTATTGTTATTAAATTAAAATTAATTTAATTTTTAATAAAATAGTTAACTGATTAATAATTAATTAACAGTTGCTTAATAATTAACTATAATAACTAATTTATTAATAAAAATTAGAATGCAATCAAAGATCTTCCACTAAGAAGATGACTCACTACCAACCTTTTAAATTCCATTTAGTAAAATTTGCTCTAAGTGGTCTGACCCGAGGATGATCTGTGCAAAAGTCCTGGTCCAGTCCGTTTAATCTCCTGCCACTGAAAGACGGGCGATAATGTTTTTGTCTTGTACGGTTGTTTTGATTATCTGTTTGTAAAATATTTCTTGAATCACTGGATAGATGGACGGATGGACAAACGTTTTGTAAAAACTGGATTTTATAATGGCTGCTGGTCCTTGTCTCGTTTTGCAGGAATCATGTCTGCGGTGAAGCTGGAGGAGTGTCGGCAGCACATCCGAGCACAGCTGGACGACGTCGTGAACTTCTGGCTCCAACACTCCCATGACACCGTCCACGGGTACGACACTCACACATCCGCTTATTGCCGTCAGCTTGGATAGTTGATGATAACTAAGATAAGACTTTGCTCCTGCGAACGTACTTTGATCTTTTTTAGCCAAACCTTTGGCTCATCCTGGAGATGGACGCTGGGACTTTTGGTGTTTGTAATTTTTTTACTTTTCAAAAATATTTAATTTTGTTTACAAAGATGTTCCCTTCAGAATGAAGATCTGAACGTTTCCATCAAAATCCTTGTTCTCTTTGAAATTCAGCATACTTCTTCTGTTTTTGTTTTCTTTAGTCACTTTTGTTTTTGTAACCTCAGTGTTATTAGCATTTTGTTACTTTTAGCTTTGTTTTAAGTTACTTTTAGCTTTTAGCTAACATTTTGCTTCTTTTAGCCAGCTTTTTTTTTCCTACCAATGGCTTCAAGATACAGTATCTTTTTGCTTCTTTAATTTTTAGTGTTTTATATATACAGTATTTAGCTTTTAGCTAATGTTTTACTTCTATTAGCTTTAGGATTATTTTTTTTGCTTCTTTAGCTTAGCCTTTTTTACTTTTAACCTAAAAGTACCTTTTTCCAATTGTAGCTTTTAGCTATATATTTGCAACTTGAGCTTTTGGCTAGTATTCATCTTCTATAGCTAACATTTTGCTTCTTGTAGCTTTGTTTCATGTTACTTTTAGCTACCCTTTTGCTACTTTAGCTTTAAGCTAATATTTCTTTTCCTTTTAGCCAGCTTTTTATTTGTGATTTTTGCTACCAATGGCTTTAAGACATCTTTTTGCTTCTTTTAGCTAAGACTTTTGTTACTTTTAACCTAAAAGGACCTTTTTCCAATTGTAGAGTTCAACTATATTTTTGCTACTTGAGCTTTTCGCTAGTGTTCTGCTTCTTTTAGCTTTCAGCCAGTTTTCGCACTGCATTCGTTTACGTGGAGGGGCGGAGCTTAAACTTGTACTCCAACCATCCACTAGAGGGTCGCCCATCCCTTGCGGCTTCAGTTTCCGCATTCCGGTGCTTTCTCTAATTCTAATGTATCCTGAAGGCTGTGACGGGTGTACAGGAAGTAAACCTGTTTACTTCCTGTTTCAGAGGTTTCTTCACGTGTCTCGGGAGGGACGGGAGCGTTTACGATGAGCTGAAGTACGTCTGGCTGCAGGGCAGACAGGTCGGTCTCTGATCCAAAGTAACACTGGTTCCATGAAACGCTCCTGAGGGAAGGTTTGTCTCACAGGTGTGGATGTACTGCCGCCTCTATCGAACCGTGGAACGATTCAGAAGACCTGAAATCCTCGAGGCGGCTAAAACCGGTGAGTTTCAACCATTTTTATCTTTGAGTTCATAAAAAATGCAACTTTTGGAGTCAGTCTAGTTCAAGATGGCTGCTATGGAAAATTAACCTTCACAAAAAAGAAGCTAACTCGTTTAATTTTATAGACATTGACCTAAATGTGTTGTGGTAGTAGCTGAGACTGATCCCTAACACATACTCTGAATGCTGTCAGATTAAGCACAACTTTTGTTTGGATTTTAATCTACTCTCAGAAATTAATTTCATTCATTCATTCAACCTTCTTTTTTAATCCAGGTTAGTGTCGTTGAGCCTCGAGGACTCATTTACAAGAGAGACCTGATTTAAACAAACAACACAGACGAGGAACAAACAACAACAGTCATAAGAATTCATATAAAATTAAAAGTAAATAGAAGAAATGCAATTTAAAAAACAGCTACATTATAAAATTAGGTAAAATACTAAAAACATAAATGCATGTTCGTCTACAGCTGTTGATGTGCGTGTGGTAGTAGCTGAGAGTCGTGACTCGAGTGTGGTCTGAGGTGAGACGGAGTGTTTTGACTTTTAATCTTGTTTGATCTAAACAGACTCAGACTGTTCGAGTCGCGTCTTCAAAGATCAGGATTTTTTGTCCTGAGCTCGTGTCTGATAAAACTCTGCAGGACGTGACAAAAGTTCATGATTCATTCAGTCATTCAGTCAGTCAGTCATTCAGTCATTCATTCATTCAGTCATTCAGTCAGTCATTCAGTCAGTCATTCAGTCATTCAGTCATTCAGTCATTCAGTCATTCAGTCAGTCATTCAGTCATTCATTCATTCAGTCATTCAGTCATTCATTCAGTCATTCATTCAGTCATTCAGTCATTCATTCAGTCATTCAGTCATTCAGTCATTCATTCAGTCATTCAGTCATTCATTCAGTCAGTCATTCATTCAGTCATTCAGTCATTCAGCCTTTATTTCTACAGGTTAGTGCCACTGAGCCACGAGGACTCGTTTACAACAGAGACCTGATTTAACAAAGATCAACCAGCGAGCAGGAATCTGTCAATGATTGACTGAAATCAGATTTGATCATCCGGTCATTTGGTTCCTCCTCCGTCGTGTTTCTGCTCCTCCAGTGAAGAGAAACGACGAAGATCAAAGAAACTGTTTGATCTTTGAAGTTTGTTGTGAAGAAAACAAGATTCTTCAACTTTATCTGCTCCAAATGATCCGAGCGTCAACTCAGCCTTAAACAGATGGATCCATCCATCATCCAACCATCTGTCATTCATTCATCCATCCATCATCCATTCATCTATCATTCATTCATCCATCCATCATCTATCATTCATTCATCCATCATCATCCAACCATCTATCATTCATTCATCCATCATCCATTCATCTATCATTCATTCATCCATCCATCATCCAACCATCTATCATTCATTCATTCATCCATCCATCATTCAACCATCTATCATCCATTCATCCATCATTCATTCATCCATCCATCATCCAACCATCTATCATTCATTCATCCATCCATCATCCAACCATCTATCATTCATTCATCCATCATTCATCTATCATCCATCCATCAACCATCCATTCATTCATCCATCATTCAACTATCATCCATCCATCCATCAACATCCATCCATTCATTCATCCATCAACCATCCATCCATTCATCCATCCATCAACTATCTATCCATCCATCAACCATCATTCATTCATTCATCCATCCATCAATCCATCCATCCATCAATCCAGCCATCCATCCATTAGACCAAGAGAAAGATGTATTCTCTCCAGTGTCCTGGGTCTCCTCTCAGTTGGACTTGTCCAGCACCTCCCTTGGGAGATGTCCAGGGAGCATCCTAACCAGATGCCTGAACCACCTCAACTAGTTCCTCTCGATGTGGAGGAGTAGATGTTCTCCTCTGTGTCTCTCCTGATAACTGTACTTCTCACCCTATCTCTAAGGGAGAGTCCAGCTACCCTGCAGAGGAAACTCATTTAGACCGTCTGGATGCAGGATCTGGTTCTTGCAGTCTCTACCCAGAGTTCCTGACCATAGTTGAGGGTAGGAACCAAGACTGACTGGTCAACAGAGAGCTTCTTGTTGCAGCTCAGGTGGACAGGCACAGAGTTTGTAATGCTGCAGGATCTGAACATGTTGCATCATATCTTACTGAGCTGTACTGTTTATGGACAGTCTGTCCTCTGTATCATGTAATTCTGTATCTTATTGCATATATGGTATTTCATTATGTCATATAATATTACGGCTGCATTGCTTTGCATCGTATCATGTTGATGTCTGTGACGGACTTTTGATGTTTTCTTCTGCTTGATGCGTCTGATCCAACATGACGTCGCTCGGTTTTCATAACAGGAGGAGAGTTCTTGAGAAAGTACGCTCGGATATCCGGCAGCAGCGCTCAGTCGAAATGTGCTTTCTGCTTAACCAGAGATGGAAAAGCAGTTAAAGTTCAGAGGACCATTTTCAGTGAGTGTTTCTATGTCATGGCCCTGGACGAACTGAGCCGGGTCACCGGGGACAAAGACATGCAGGTACAAACAGATGTCTTCTGTCCCCACGTCCTCACCCTTGCAGCGTCGTCTCTCTCTGATTGGCTGTCCTCCGCTCTGATGTGTTCCAGCTGGAGGCCGAGCAGATGATGAAGCAGCTGATCTACTGGGTTCGGGTGGACCCGTCCGGTCTGGGCCGACCCCAGCTTCCAGGAGACGTTCCGTCCAACAGCATGGCGGTTCCCATGATGCTTCTGTGTTTGGTACAGCAGGTTTCTGAAGGCCGGCAGAGGACCAAGCAGAAGTACACCGAGCTGGGAACCTGGTGCGTCCATCAGATCCTTCAACACATACAGGTTGGTGGATGACTCAGCGGGTCCCAGATCTGTTGGTAAACTGATCAGAGTGACATAGTGATGAGATTTACGAAACTAACTTCGGTTTGAATGAAGACAAAACTAACTTCAGTCTGAGGGGAGATAAAACAAACTTCAGTCTGAGTGAAGATAAAAACTAACTTCAGTCTGAGGGAAGATAAAACAAACTTCAGTCTGAGTGAAGATAAAAACTAACTTCAGTCTGAGGGAAGATAAAACAAACTTCAGTCGGAGTGAAGATAAAACTAACTTCAGTTTTGCGTGAAGATAAACTTAACTTCAGTCTGAGTGAAGATAAAACTAACTTCAGTCTGAGGGAAGATAAAACTGACTTCAGTCTGAGGGAAGATAAAACAAACTTCAGTCTGAGTGAAGATAAAACTAACTTCAGTTTTGAGTGAAGATAAACTTAACTTCAGTCTGAGGGAAGATAAAACTAACTTCAGTCTGAGTGAAGATAAAACAAACTTCAGTCTGAGTGAAGATAAAACAAACTTCAGTCTGAGAGAAGATAAACAAACTTCAGTCTAAGTGAAGATAAAACTAACTTCAGTCTGAGTGAAGATAAAACAAACTTCAGTCTGAGTGAAGATAAAACTAACTTCAGTCTGAGTGAAGATAAAACTAACTTCAGTCTGAGTGAAGATAAAACTAGCTTCAGTTTTGAGTGAAGATAAAGCTAACTTCAGTCTGAGTGAAGATAAAACTAACTTCAGTCTGAGGGAAGATAAAACTGACTTCAGTCTGAGGGAAGATA